>JAIPRL010000738.1:0-115747 GCA_025469235.1 Pemphigus obesinymphae | reverse complement strand
CGGGGAATACGTTTTAAAGCACCGGGCGCTTATCATCTTGCACGCTGGATGGCAAAAGCGTTGTATTGCCTAAAAATATTTTTGTTTCGAAAACAATTTAAAATTACGAAACACGAAGATAATGCACTAAAACGAATATGTTGTTTCATTATTAAATGCTATGCAGTATCATGGTTTTCAACCCCAAAAATTAAATTAAATTATAACATGCCTAATAAATAATAATTGACAATAGTATAATATCAAATAAATATTCTCTACATTTAAATGAAATATTGGGTTTCATTCGATTATTTGAATTCATATAAAATAATCGGCTTATTCGGATAAAAACTGTCCGGTTTATTCGAATAAAATATTCAAATAAAAACTATTCGTTTATTCGAATAAAATATTCGAATAAAAACTATTAGAATGAAATATTCGAATAATAACTATTCGAATGAAATATTCGAATAAAAACTATTCGGTTTATTCGAATAAAATATTCTATTTATTCGGTTATTTTAATTTGAATGAAAAATATTCGAATATTTTTTGCATAAAAATCTATTCGGTCACGTAAAATAATATTCGAATAAATATTCGATAGTTTATGCCAATAATCGAATACTATCGATAGTCCCAACTATTCGATAGTGCCCATTACTAGTATATATTAAGTAAAAATAAATTTCATGTTCTTCGTCATCGACTACCATTGCTGCCAAAAGTATAATTTCTTCATCATCTGATTTCGAAGATAAATATCCATCGTAATTTTTATATAAATATATTATTTAAAATAAACAATTTAATTAAACAATTAACATTAGAAACATTAGAACATTAGAAAATAATTACAGCAGTGAGTATAGTAAGACAGTTGGACTCTATATGGAACTCGTATGTGCTTACTGCTTGCTTATCTGGTGTCAATATTGATACACCTATGTTCGGACGCTCAATGTTAACTTTACCTTTGTTTAATTAAAGGAAAACGCCGGTTTATTTGTGGACTGTAAACGATTGTTTTATTTTACATAATCAGTGCGGAGCGCGGATAGATTTTCGGTGTCGGACGCGTTTACATTGTTCGACTGACTAGTAACTACAAAAAACATATTACCCCCCATGAGCGCGTACATAATTAACATATATATATTTATATGCTGCGATGCTTCGATTGACTCAAGTATTCGGAAACGTTCTTCTAGAAATTGTATTAACTCGACTACCGGTGGGACCGTGTCTTTCGTCGATTTTATTTCCCATTTTTTACGACCATCTTCGTCCAACTTTGCGCAAATAATATGCGATAACAGCGGACCCCACTGTGTTGGTTGTTGCCCTAAGGCTTCAAGCGCTTTCATATTACTATTTAACGTATCCACGAATTTACGTAAATATTTTGATGACGTCTCCTTTAGTGTTGGTAAATTTACGATATTCCTTACGCGGCTTTGTATTAACATTTTTTTATTATTAAACCTCTGTATCAAACTAATCCATGCAGTCTCATAGTTTACTTCGGTTGTCTCTAGGCATTTTATGCAATCTTCCGCATCTCCTTATAGAGATGATCGCAAATAAAAAAAACTTTTGTATCTTTGTTAACCCTTTATTTGAATGAATCAACGCCGTAAATACGTCATAGAATGATGACCATTCTTCATACTTTCTATCAAATATTGGAATATTTAACGCTGTCAACTTCACCATAGCCTGTGTTTGAGTAACTTCATTTTTATCTTTTTCTAGTTTGATTTCCTTTTCTTTTGATATATTAACCAATTTTTCCGCTTCGGCTACGGTTTTAAAATAATAGTCTTTGAACTATCCTATATGAAAATGTTCACCTACATTTTGTGTCTCATTACACATTTCTTCTATTGCCATTTGTATTTGTTGGAATTCATTCCAAGTATCTTCAATTTTCATTCTTCTTATTTTGACCTGCTTTAGGTCACGCGTTTCGTTTTGGATGTACGTCCAAAACCGTGTCATTGCTGCTTTTAGTTGCCCTCGGTGCATTATTAATACTGATAATTCTGTCATATTATTATCAATTGGAAGAAGAAAAACACAATAATAATATATATATGACAATGCAGTATGTATATCGATTCTCGCTGTTTGCTGATATAATTTTCAACCACGACAATGCTGATTTTGATAAGCCCGTAATTATCTCTACTATGTATACGCGCCTACCAACTCTGGGAATAACCTAATGTCACCCTACACCTGATTTATATTTAGGATAGGAATTTGTATAGGAACAAACTCTCTTACCTTACTTCTTTTTTCTTGAAAAGTTCCCAAACTTTTCGGCGATAGGCTGCTTCCACTGCACTTTTACCCACACGCAACTACGCTATGTCTAGTCCAAATACTCTACGCGGAAATAAACTTCGCCAAATCTCTTCGATGAGACTCTTACGCACGCACTAATACCCTATGTCCAGTTCAAATAATATACGCGGAACTAAACTTCGCCAAATCTCTTCGATGAGATTTTCACGCGCGCATGTGTTACACCAACAAAAACTATTCGCACTCTTAGGAAATCCACACGGTTTATAATCCGGCCCGATATGGACCAAATGTTCGGACGCTCAATGTTAACTTTACCTTTGTTTAATTAAAGGAAAACGCAGGTTTATTTGTGGACTATAAACTTTATTTTACATAATCAGTGCAGTGGCGTCATTTCAGTTTTTGCTAGACTAGGGCAAAGACTTACTAATATGCCGACATAAAAAAATTTCCCGAATAGTGCTCAGTGGTATAAATTGTGTTGTTCTGAACTTGGGAAAAGTCACAAATATTAAATATTATGTAAAAATTAATAGGTTCTGGTTTTTAAACTAGGTAGTAAGTAGGTATTATTAGTGGAGTAGCCAGGATTTGTAAATCGGAGGAGTCAGTTATGTTTAAGAACCATTTTTTATGAGAAAAAAAGTCAAATCAATGCCCAAATTATACACCTTTTTTTATCTATTATACATCTTCAATTGTAATTTTATTCAAGCAATAATAAAAACAATTTGGTCCATCAGAGAAATTCGGAATAATACTGTTTTCCAATTTATTAAAATGTTGAATTATTTTTGGGAATTTTTATTTACGCTTAAATATTCTACTAAACGAAAAAAATCTATAGCCAAAAACTCCTACTTGACTGTCTACCAAAAAAGTGTATACTTAGAGGTACATAACCTATAAAAGCATCGAATTTTTTTATACATATTTGGAATGCGGTAAAAAAATTTTGAAAATTTCATCACGTTAATATCGCACTATAATTAATATTTAGTGTAAATATAAATAATTATAAAAATTTTTGGTGGTTTTCGATGATTTTGCATTAGTTTTAAGGTTTTTGGAACACTCCGTATTTTTTGTTTTTGACCAATAAGCAGAAGATTAGTTTACGTACTTCCTGTTGTCGGATTACTGATTTATTATATGTATGAATTGATAAGCCTATTTTCTAGATTATTGTCGTATACGTAAATTTTTCTAATCCACTTGTATAAGTAACACAGAACAATAAAACATACTCTAAAGTCTGAAATACGTAACATACTCTTGCCATTATTATCCTCAAACACACGACTGTTATACCTTTTATATAACCTAGATCAGGATCTGCGTCTTAGCAAATGTTTGGGTCTCTCAAACGTCTAAACCTTTAGCTATGGCTAGGTAGTACCAAGTTAAAAACAAGTCCTTAGGAGCAGACTATTATGATTATTTCCGGTTATTTTGAGAATACGTCTTATAAGGTCAATAAATACTGACAGTATCAAAGTCAATATTAAGCAAGAACACACTTCCAAAGGTCTCTTGCAGGAACCTCCCCCAAGCAGTCGACAAAAACTGAAAGTTGATAGACTAGTCAGCAAAATATTATGATTGATGATCTTTTTTTTCCTTATATTTCACGTTTTAAAGGGACTATTTTGGAATTTAGTTATAATTTAGTTGAAATTGTTCTGGATTAGTCGGAAAAATTAGAAAAAAATTCGATGAACTTTTTTTCCGGAATTTTAATCCGTAAAATTAGAAAAAATTCGATGGCCTTTTTTTTTTTGCTTATTTACAAATTTAAAGATATATTTCCATTGCTATTGAAGACACCCCCTTCCCACCACAAATATTTCCTCACGCCAGCCCTGTTCGCAAAAGCAGATTAAATTATAAAAGTGCAAAGACAAAAGACTAATTTCAGATAGCTCTTAGTATCTGAAAATTACTACTCGAAGTTGTGAGTACCCATTTATTAACTATACTATATTATAATCAATGATATACCTATATACAAAAAAAACTCATCATTGTAAAACCATAATATACCTACTAAGCATCTCAGAATCTCAAGTACTCAGAATCTAAAATAAAAAAAAACATAACCCATGATAGGGACCATGCGACCCCTCTGACCCACTCCCTGGCTACGCCACTTAGTATTATATTTAAAACTAAAAATGTTTGTAAATCAATGCCTTTTAGGCAGCATCGAAAGGATTGCTTAGCGCTCCAAAATGTTTTACATTAAGTTTTTTTCCATTGTGTACTTGCCGTTAGTGTTGTAGACTACAGTTATTATTAAAAAAAACTACCACAATCTACACACTCCAATTTAATTGTGTTTTTTTATATTCATCTGACATTATTTAATAATATAAATATTGGTAATTGGTATTCAATACAATACAAATTATAAAACAAAAACCAAATAAAATAAAAGGAATACAATTAAAGGAAAATTATTTTGGGAATTGGAAGTAAATCAATAGTTTATATAAAGATACTGCCGAGTGCCGACCATAGATAAAAGAATATGGTGCCGACGGAAATCGTGTAAACTGTAATCGACCTTAAAAGGTGTAAATTAAATTATTATCGATTGCAAACATCCAATTTTGAATTGGTATTTACCATAAAGTATACACAATTATGCCAACTACATGAATGGTGGATTCCAATGTTATCTTTTTATTGTTTAAATGTTTGGATCAGTTTATTGCAATTCATACGATACACGTGATTTGTGGCTACCCATACATAGGTGATTTGAATGGTTCGACTTTAGACATTATGATGGGTATACAAAATAATATAATGAACTCGCCGCTTGTACCTACTTAAATTATAATTATATAATGATGATTTACGTATTTGCGCCGGCTTGATAATCGATATTTAAATACAATTAAACTGACTTCAGATTGAGTTATAGTCTAGACTGGGGCAAATGTATGAGTTGCCACCCCCCAAATGACGCCACTGGCGGCACTGGGTTCTACCTAGCTATAGCAGGAGATAGATTAGGTAATGGCAAGGAATTCCAGGAAATGTGATTGAGGGTGATATGGATGAAAATATGGGCTAGAATAAAATACGATTATTATAGGGTGCACGGGAGGGTATGGATTTGGAGAAATAAATGAGGTTAGAGAGATTAGGTACCTACTTGATTTTGCATCAGCGTATGAATTAGGTAGCGATTGTGAATATTTTTTTTTATAGAGAGAGAAGAGCATTAGGTATATTATAATGTATGAGAGTGGAGGGAACAAATCACAAATTGATTATTTTATGTGTAAGAGAGAGTTTAAAATAATGTAAGGACTACAAGGTAATCTCTAGCAGAGCGGATATAGGAATAGGTAAGTTATGAAGTTGTTGGGGATGTACCTACTGCAGGGTGAAGTTGAGAGATTCAAGTAAGTATTTAAGATCTGTTTTGCAGAAGAATGGCGGTTTTGAGGAAGATATGAAACGTATATAGGATTAAGTATTTATAAAGTAATTTATCAAATCGATAGAAGACAATATTTGAATCGTATTTTAGTTTTTTAATTAAAATACTAAAATAAGATTTACTCTAAAACATCTATCGATATAAGTGATATGAGATAAGTTCTCTATCGATTTGATAATAGGTAAGTGTTTTATTTAACTCCTCATAAAGGCCTGCACATGTCGTGATATGAATGGTTAGTGATGTAAATTTTCATGGACATTTTTTTTGGCGAACATTTTCAAAACTTTGAAAGTTGGGCTGTAGAGTTGACCTATATATAGATAGATATAGGTACCTATAAATAGATAAAAATATTACAGTTTTTCTGTTTCAATGTATAATATAAATACCTAAGTCAACAACAAAAAAAAAGTTCTATTATATTATGGTTATTATTTTAAATTAGAAGAAAAATACATTTATTACAACCATGCATAATTAAATTTTTTTTTTAAATATTTAAAAAGAAAATTTTCAAAATTTTGACTATTGAAAATTTCAGTGAAAAAAAAATTTTCAAGCTTACATCTCAATGAATGCTGAACATACCTATATTTCAAATTTTATCAGTTGGTTAGACGGAGACAGCAAATGCAGGTGGTACTACCACAGAATATTAATTATTGAATTATTCAATGACATAATTTCATTTATTCTGTGGTGCTACGTCCTATTTAATCAAAAATATCTCTCGATTTAATGTGAAACACCATATCAAGAAAGTAATATTGGAAATTAAATACGTTTTAAGTGTACCTACTTTTTTTGACTGTAATAATTAAAATAATAATTTTATCCTACCTATATTTTTTTGTTTGAAGAAACGAAAGAAGTTGGGCAACGTTTTACTATATTATGTACATTAATATTGTTTACTTTTTTCAATGCAATATATCTGTCACTACTGTTTCAATTTTAAATAATAAAGTATCAATTATTTTTAAAATTGTTTGGTAGATATATTTTCCAGTTGAGTTTTTTTAAAATGTATGAACAATATGTCAATAATTAAAATGATATAAGTACATCCTAAAAACATAAAAATATTGTTTATTTAATTTATGCTATGGAACATATTTTATGCTTACTTGATAACTCGTATAATGTTAACAACCATCAAAACTAATAATCAAAAAAAAAAATAAAAAATTCATGAATGTAAGAAATTATTGTTTTAGTTATTATTTATTATTAAATAATTTTCATCTACATTGATAATATTGCCAACAGAAAAACCACTATGCAGTTAATGGATATTAGTAGCATCCTTCACAAATCAGGCACCGGCTGACAATAAACTCGAGGAGTTTCTGTTACATTATAACTTGCATATTGCATATATTTTTATTATTATGTTCTTTTTAGAATGAGTAAATATACTTTAATGAATACACAAGAATGTTATGATAATAATATGGTTTTATTTGAAAAACATGAGACAGGTAATTTATAAAAGGCTATTCGCGATGAAATTATATTACAGACAAGGTGATGTCATGGTAGCACATAGACGGTAACCGTAATGCTCCCATTGTCACCACAGATCCTCATCGCTGGTGACTTCTATAATAACCAGACCATACGACAGTCAGAAACCATCATGTGGGTTTAACTCAAGTTATCGACTGAACACTATGAATGCCTTAAATATTATTTTAACTAACGTCACTTATAAAAAAACCTACAATATTAAAAAAAAAAAATACAATATAATACCATTTATAGTCATTATTGAAGTTATAATTATATTATAATTACGCACGTGTAGCAAAAAAAAAATTCCCCTAATCAATCAGTTAAATATGTTTACAATTTATTTATTGAAAAAAAAAAAATGGGTAGTTACCCAAATACATTATACTAAAATGATAAATAATAGTACACGTATGTAATATATATATATAATACACAGTATTATGATAATAATAGTACAAAAAAAGTAATACAAATAATTTCAGCATATTTGGTATTATAGAGGTCCTTTCACGCTCATCCGGACCGGATCTAGGCCCTGACTTAAATAATTTACATACATATATCAATATTGAAATATTTATTTTTATATGCCTATATTCAATACATGTCCAATCCAACACTGTTCCATTGTTCAGCGTTCAGATAGTGTTGTGTAAAATACTTTAAAAAAAAATGTATTTAGAGTAATTTTCAAATACTACAGACTTAAATAAATATAATAATACTTATATTATATTGTAGAGTTATAATTAAATATAATAATACCTATAACTGGGAACCAACAATTGATATCTACATGGCGATACTTAATCTGAGACAGAGTATATAAAATTATTATTATTTTCATTGCTTATATACTCATGACACATATAATACTATATTTAAATAAAATATGATCAAAAAATAATTTTTAAATAAATGTTCGTATTTATGTTAAACATATAAAAAGTTATTAAATACATTTACTCAAATAATTTACAACATTGTGGACTGGATATATGTGAATATATTTATTTAAAAATAATAGGTTCAGGTTTTACCCTGATATACCAGACCCAGATTGAATGAGTTTGAAAGGATCCTTTACCTATATAAAAGGGTTCGGATTAATATTAATATGATTATATTGGAAATGTATCAAAAATAAAATAGTACGATGAAAAAAAAAAATTCTAAAGTATCGTGTCCCAGCATTGGGTGTTTAACACCAACAACACTGTTGTTTTATTATTTTTCACACAACACACATTGCAGTAATTTAGTGATGACCACTACCGCTTCCACCGCTGGTACGCGATGACATAGCGGAAGTGCCACCAATGTGCGGTGGTGCTGGAGATTGATTCGACAGTTGTCTATTGCTACCACTACCTCCTGTAGTAGACATGTCAAATGGTATGGATGACGAAGTTCCTCCTGACAAAGGTTGCGGAGTTGGTGATCTTCCGGTTAATAGTGGTGCCGCTGATGTCGAAGCAGCGGTGGACGGCATCGTGAACGATATACCAAGAAGAGCAGCAATAGGCTGCCATGGTTTGCGTGCTGATCGCCGAAGTTCCTTACCGGTCATCCTAGCTTTTCGCAGCGATCTGCAAACAATCAAATATTGATAAGTACTTATATGACAAAAATTCCTAATCCTGTTCATTATAATTTATATTTAATCATGAGAAAGTCTTTTCTACTGAACACCCAATCAAAAGATGACATTATACCTACATTTGTTGTATCTGCTTAACAAATGAGCAATATACCAAAATTATACTATGCAAAATAAATAAATGTGGTGTCTATGTTAAAATTAGAGCTAAACACCTATTACCAATTTTTAAAAGGAGAATATTTTCTAGAAAGTGAAAATTTTCTTGTAAAATATTTTTCAACAAAGTTACAGCATTTTAATTTTTCTTTTTTTAAAAAAAAAAAAAAAAAAAAAAAACAACTAATAGTCAGTATTTTAAATTATTCAATAGTGCCATCACTAATTTAGACATAAGCCCTCAGGAAGGTTGTCAAGTTAGAAAAGCAGTACTTGATTTCTGCATTGTACGGATATATTGTCATATAAAAATATGGTTTAGCTCTATTTGCAGTGCATAATTCAGAACATAGTTTTGAAATATACTGGGATATATATTTAAGTAATCAAATAAATCTGTTGAAGTAGGCACATTCTTATAAAAATAATTAAACACCTTCCTTTTAAGTGAATTATTGAGAGCTGTAGATGTAGACACCAACAGGCAGTTTTAATATTAACTTTAAATAAATATTGTGTTTACACAATAATAAAAATAAAACTAACATAAGACCACTTATAAAATGTATTTTAAATATAATTTAATTATTAAACTTTAATGTTTTTTTTTTTAAATTTCTTAAAATTGCCCATCCTTAAAAATTACATGAGACTTCCTCTTAGTTAACATCTAATATCTATATATGTCTTAACAATTAACAATATGTTGGATACACAAAAAATATATTTTTTTGAATATATAACATATTATAACATGTGGTGCGTTACAATGGTATATTGTACCTGGATAGTGTGGTGCATCTATAGTATAGGTCATCTGGAGCATCTGTCCATGATATCACGTGTTTCCTACCGGTTCGAGCCATTGATGGTGTCCTATAATGATTGTGCTGTTGTGGTTGTATTTGTTGATGGCCAGATGAGCCACCGGATTTACCACTGCTTCCAGTAGCAGTCAACTGTAAAGGGCCACTACTAACTGAACTACCTCGCTGTTGTTGTGCCACAAGTGATGCTAGCATTCCATCTACAGCACCACCTCCAGCTCCGCTACCTCCTTGTGATGATGATGTAGACGAAGGTTGTTGGTGTTGCTGAATATGATGATGACCAGTTGTTGACTGCTGTTGTGGTGAATGATGTTGTTGACGATGCATACGCTTGGATGGTGGCCCAGCCTGTGGTTGCGGCTGTTGTATTGCAGCTGTTGCTGTGTTGAAAAAATAATATCAAATAAATTATAATACAAACATAAATGTATAATAAAAAAACCAAACAGAAAATGAAAATGAAAATAATCCATATAAGTATATTTTAAAGTATTTAATAAGTATACAAATACGTTTCAGAACAATAATTCATACACTAATAAATTATAAGGCAAATGCTCATATAATATAGAGTCCAAAATATTGTTAAAAATATAGATTGTTGGATTAAATAAATTCTACTAAAAAGTGTTTGGAAAGATGAAGAAAACACAATTAGATTATTTATATTTTTGTTGAATGGATTGGAGTCAATTCATCAAATCAGTATAGAAATATTTAATGCTTACCACCATCTGCAGTTTCATACAGTCGTCTTTTGTTACTACTGGACGATGAAGATCCTTGTTGTTGTTGGTAAAGCGCGGCTGCCGCAGCTGCAACATCAAACCCCGTAGCTAATGGATCGTTTGATGAACCAGAGGACCCTGGGTTACTGCCACCAACTGGACCAGGTGGACCCAAAGCTCCAAGTATTGCAGCAGCTGCAGCCGGATTCATTCCCACTGTAGCTGCAGCCACTGCGGCTGCTGTAGCCGTGGATGAGTTGTTTAATGTTGCAGAATTTGTGGCTATCACTGCCGCTGCTGCTTCCTGTTTGTTGGGCACCCGTTCATATAGTAAACTCCCATCTACAATAATGCAACAATCCATGTTATTACGTGTATTATAATAATATTAATATAATATGCTGTATTTCATAATCTATGTAACAGCTGAGTCATAATGCAGAGACACAATAACTGGGAAATTAGACTCTCTAAGCTCATTTAGTTATTGATTGTTAATAATTAATTTTATTTATCAAGATCAATACATAGTGAATGCATATAGTTATGATACAAATGTCTTCATACTTTAAACTTTTCAATGCTTTAAAAAAAAAATAAAAATATTTATAGTAGGTAAATATAAAATAGGTATATTATTGTAAGGCATGTTGTTGCTTCTTCTCTCTTCCTACTATTTGGAGTTAGCCACCATAGTCCTCAACATCTACAGAACTCTCTCAAATCTCCCATATCCTCCTTACTTATATCCGCCTAACTCATATTACTCTCTGTTATATCTCCTCCTCTTTTCTGGTCTTCCTCTATCCTTCAACATATATTCCCTACATTAAAACGATAGAATAGATAGTGAAGGATAGAATAGATTATGATAGACTGCATGAAGAGTATGGATCAGGAGAAAGAGAAAGGAAAAAGGCTGGATAAAGAATACGGGATTTTGCATCAGTGTATGAATTAGCAATTGTAAACACTTATTTTAGGAAAAGAGATGAGCATTATATAATTTATAAAAGTAGAGGGAACAAATTGAAAATTGTTTTATAAGAAAGAGAGGTTCAAAACAGACTGTAAGGTAATCTTGGGTGGAGTGTGATAACACAACATAGGTTAATGGTTATGGATATTTGGTGTAGGAAAAAGAGAGGATAATAATTCCATTCCTTATTATGTTTATTTGGATTATCCATTGATATACATCAAAATAAAGGAGGTATTGCCACCGGAACGCGATTAAGAATTTTAATTACACTATAATGAGTGTACCACTTCTCACCCCTCAGCCATATATTAAAATATATTCACGGACAATCGGCCAGTAACATACACACACACACACTTTATCTTTATCTGTTGTGAATTTTAATATATCGCTATGTACAGTAATACACCTCTATTTTTAAGTCAGTCGTTATTCTCTGTTCTGTTGTTGAACACACACTCATATACACCATATGTATAGTTTTTCACAGTCAAGTAGAAAATATTACGCGAGTTTTGTGCTATCAAATATACCATAGTTAATAACACCGATGATAGTGAATATAATAGACTTGAATAGTCGACTAGAATCATATTATTATAATATAATATAACAGGGCTTTAATAGCCCCACTTGTAATATTTATCTATATATTTGGAATATTGTTAATTATAGCTCTAATAGCTAATTATTGTATTATTCGTTATTATTTTGGCACAAATTGCCTCAAATTGTTGTTTTTATTTTTGTGTGTGAATTATTATTTATTAAAGTACAGGGGTAATGGCTGATCAGTCTGTTCTCTATGTAATATTGTAAGTAGTTTACTATATTTAATTATTGTGTACCTATTGTCAGTGAATTATTAGAACAACCTGAATTACCTACTCGTTTTGTTTATTATATTATTTTTGTAAAGTCGGCAGTACCTACTGTTATAACTTCTAAAATATTTTTATGTTCACTGGTTCTAATAGTTCCTTTCTTACCAACACCATAGTCATTTAAGTTACCTACCATTTTTAATATTTATACATTATTTAATCATTTGTTGAGCCAAAAAGGCTATTTGCCAATACTATTAGGTACCTATTTTTGTATTGCTGTGATTTTTAGTTATTTATTTATTGTTCCTATTTTACTTGCACTAGCAATACAATCAATTTATTACCTCATTTAGCATTTAACATTTTTTATTAGTATTAGTTCCTTACCACACAACTTGTAGTTACCACATATTATACAGTCCACTAAACAACTGGGTAAATCAGCTATTATTGTCTAGCCCCTGGTCAATACAGAAAGAAATCAAATAACAATCTAATACATTATTAGGAATGTTGTCCACAAATATGATATATAGGTTCTATATTCTAATTTGTGATTCAGACACAACTAAAAGTTTATTTATATGATCTATTTATTATATGATATCTCTTAATCATTCACTATACGAGGTCTGTTCAAAAAGTACTAAGACAAATGTTATTACGACTAATCTAGACATGATATCGCTTAAAACTATAAATAGATATATTCCTCAAGTATTAGTGAAAATTTCAACCAAAGCCTGAAGCCGCTATATAATCTCAGTTTAATATTACACATGGTTAAATCGAATCAGTTTGTTTCGTTTGGTGTTTACAAAATGTCCAACAGTTAATGAATATATAGGCACCATGTGCAGAACTTAGTTGCTAACATACCATGTTATTTCGTTATGAATAAAACATTATATATATATACTTCGGAGTGTACACTGACCGGGTGCTTTTGGTGGCTTGGGGAATGCAACACGTCCTCCTGAAGAAGTTCTTGAAGAAGAATGTTTTCCATGCTTCGATCCTGAAGACGAAATGTGATGATGAGATGATTGATGATGTTGGTGCTGTTGAGATGGGAGAGACAGCCAATCTGGAACAGCTAAATCAGCTGCTGTGGCTCCTCCACGACCCCTCCTAGCAGCTATCAAAGAATTAGCAACTCGAGTTACTCCAGGACGGCGAGCATGTGCTTTGACAGCTGCAGCTCTCAGATATGCCCTTAATTCATGAACCGGAGCATGTTGCATTGACAGCATGCCTGTTTAAGAAATTACAATACAAGTTATATTAACTATAAATACATAAATATTGTTTAAATTTTAGATATATAGTAAAAATTGGACTTGAATCAAGTTTACCAAATATCTACTTATTTAAAATTTGAAATTTATACATTATACTTGATTCACAACTAGAATGAACTGTTTCTAACATATTTTTATCGGTGGCAGTCAGAACCTACCAAGAAATATTTCATTGAGCAAAATGTGACCATTGCTGCTATACATAAATAATTCGTTCATTCTCATGAATTAAGTATAATCAATATATTGTGAAAACAATAGTATAATGACAACATACATTTTAATAAATGCTATAAGGTTACTGTAAGAACATTCTAAACTTAAAAATATCCATGAAAACAATTAATTTATAAAAAGCAATTAAAAACAACAAAATCAATTAACACAACACTATTAATATTAGAATATATACTTACACTCATGTTTGTATGCATGTGCTGTTTGTGGAACACAAATAAATGGCCTACGAGCTACATTTCTAGGACGGGCTAAGCATCCAGGCTGTACTGATACAGATGTAATTGGTGATAGTACCACTTGTGTTCCACCTGACAAAGATTTTTTTTGATGTTGTTGATGCTGCAATGCAGCAGCCGCTTGTTGTGCAGCACGTCGCCTGCTTGCCTTTGCTAATGATGTACATCTTAAATAAAATGCTGTTCTTGTCTTCATAACTGGTCGCCCAGTAGCTGTAGTAGTTGCTCCCCCCGTTCCTATGCTGACATTTGTTGGCATGCTACCACTACTTATAGAAAGGTTGTTTGGCTGATGTTGTGGTGAAGATGCCGATGCTACTAGATTAATTACTTGGTTGATTGATCCACTAATGGTATTGGAGTGCTGTACTGAATTGCTACTGCTGTTTAAATTCAAAGGTCCACCAGAATTATGGTGAAGAAGACTCACATTAGAAGCGATCTGTTGTTGCTGCTGTGGCTGTGGTGATAATGTTCCACTTCCATCAATACCACCATTACCAGAAGATCTACTACCACCACTACCTGAGGTAACGACAGCAGTGGAACTACTATTTGTATTAGAATTAATTCCAATGCCATGCGCAGTACTGTAATGCCGTAATAGTTGAGATTTGCTCTTGAAAGGAGGTGCCTGGCACCCAATTATAGTACACCTATGAACGGTTGTTGATGATCCTGAAGAGTTTATATGTGGCTGATGTAACAAAAGGCCCCCTGAAGATGCTGTTGGCGAATGTTGATGATGAAGCTGCTGTTGGTGATAATTGCTATGATGGCTACTGCTGCTATTCCCATGATGCATTAGGTGATGATGGTGATGTGGTGAAGCAGAAACAGTTGGCAAATGTGACGAAGATCTTCCACCACTAGCCGACATATTAAGATTCATTGCTGAACCAGATGATGCATTTGAGTGTGGACGATCTGTTTGTAAAATACCATAATATTAATATTAATAATTTAGATGTACTATTATATTAATGTTACCTTCATCCCCAGAAATACTACTTTCTCTAATAGGAGCAATAATTTTTTTATCTGATGTAGCAGTTCTAGGACCACCATATTTTTTCCAATGAGTCCAACATTCATGGCATAAGGTTGACGAAACCACGGAAGATAATCCTCCGTTTTGTTGATGATAGGAAACAGACGTTGTTCCAGTCATAGTGTTTGGATACCATTGTTGTGAACTAACAGCTAGTACACATAAGGATTAAATCATTTTAATATGGTTATATTACATTTTGTTTGCATATTATAAATGTTTCTGGCAATGTTATTTAAAGTAATTAATTCATCATCATTATCAATAATGGCGAATTTAGTTAATGACTAGGCATTTTAGTTAATTCTTGAAAATAATAATAATATTGAAAACTATAAAAGCATTAAGTATATAATTATTTTAGAGTTAAATAACCCATTATAAAATATACTGATTTTAAAAATATAAAAACATTGTTTTTTTTATTTTATACCTTCAATAAAGATTTGAATAATCAGAAAATTTCAAGACTCCAATGAGGTTATATTGAATATTATAAGCACATTTTAAAATGTGTATAAAACTACTTTAAAATAAGGTTGCCATATCTTCCGGTTTAGCCAGGATACTACCGATTTTGAGCATTGTGTCTCGGTATCCCAAAAAAGCCTTTCAGGCTGGTTAATTATCCTGGATTCCAAATTCAATATTTAATATAACTATTTTCAATTTTTACTAGAGGAAAAATATTTTTGAAAATAATTTAATTGACAGAAATACATACCTATTTTCACAAAGGCATGGGTATTAAACACACTTACTTAAAAATATGCATTTATTATTTGAAATTACATAAAAAAATGTCAACAACTTTTATTTGTAATGTTAATAGGTATCGACGAAAATGATTATTTTGAATAATTGTTTAAAGAACAAAATTTCAAATGCAAAAATGTCACTCGTGAAGATCATTGGTTATCACTTATCAGCTTTCATACATTTTAATGAACTTAATATAAAAGCAATATGGATGAACGTTAAATTTTCTTTTACTTAGTCTAATTCAAATACAGCAGTAGGACATGTGTTCTCATTAATGAATACTGAATACTATAGAATGGACACTTTGGAAGTTACAAATGGCATGACATATTTACTGTAGTTAGAGGCTCCATTAATAATAACAGAATAATATTCAAACTAAGTTTTAACAAGCATATACAATTTTTGAGCCAATGTTTTTTTTTAAAAATAAAAAAATAAAAAAAAGAACCCCTTAAACAACTTTTCTGACCAAATATTTGATCGGAGAATGGGATCACGTATACGATTAGATCGAGTCTTCGGGTTAATAAAATTAGGAAAAATTCGTTAAGTATTTGATTAGTCGAACTTTTGCTTAAAACTATAGTACCTACCTATAATTTATTTTTTGTCCTGGTTTTTTTTTTCAAAAAATAGGGTAACCCTACTTTAAAATTCTATTTTGATTGTTTTACGTAAATATGTTTTTTTAACAAACATTGTAACATAACAATAAAAAGTGGTCTGATACAAGATCATTTACTATAAATGACTTAATTTTTTGTTATCTAAAAATTAAAATTTTATAAAATTAACCATACCTATATTCTTAATTTGAACATTTATCCACATAAAAAAAAAAAAAAAAAAAACACATGTAAATTGAGTCGGTAGTTTTGAAGATTACTCCAGATAAGTATATGGAATTATATATATATATGAGCATAGTTGTATTATATTTCAGTCACTAATTAGTAATATTTGAATATATTTAATTAAATATGTCATGTTGCCATAAATGTATATGAATTTCTCACCATCACACAAATCACACACTCCAGACAATAATGGACCATCTCCTGATGCAGATAATCCCCCACTGCTATTCTTTGATGAATATTCTATGGCCGCTGAGTTACCATTTACGAGGTGCTGTTGAGAAGATTTTATCATCATACCTTGTTGTTTTCCACCACTTGTATTAGTTCCATTACTATACACACAGACACAGAATAAATTAAGGATTATATTAGAATAAAATAACTAAATTAGAATATCTGTTAGATACATACAAATATACATATTACTACTTATTATTATGCTATGAAATAACTCATTATGAGTTGTGATAACATTTTACGAGTAATTTTGACTTACATAAAAACATTAGGATAACACTATATAATAGACAGTATAAAAATAAATGCACTACTTAAAATTGAGTTGTAGCGTTTTGATTAAATTTATAGTTAAAACACCTATTACCAAGATATTCTCATAAAGAACATTAATTGAAAAAATTTAAAACTCAAAACTGAACAACTTTGTTAAAAAACATATAAGAAGTCTCAGAAGTGATCTAAAATCTATAATTATTTTGGTAATAGGTATTTTAACTTTGACTTTAATCTAAATGTTACAATTCTTATTTCAATAACATATAACCTATATTTCTCATGAGATAGATGAAAATAACAAATATAGGTGCACCTTTAAGTATATTTATAATTATAAATCTCAAGACTTGGCAAGTTCATTAGCTCAATATAACAAATTATGTTATGATCAATTACTACATAAATACACCAGACCAAAGAAACATTGTTGTTAATAATCAAGGACAAGCCTAGGACTAAAATAATGGAGGATGAGGTATATTTGTCTTAAATTTCTGACTGAAGAGACCATTTTTTTTAAAATTATTAACTATTTTTCAGAGAACAAAATTTGAACTTTAATAAAATTTAAAAATTATTTGTACATATTTTTTCATTTTAATAGTGTTTTCTATTCTTTAAAATATTTGAATTTGCACTTCCGTTTCAACCACTGCGAGCTACCACTGTAAAACAGTCTTGAAATATACTTGGAACAACCCACTATTTTCGATAGAAAACAACATTTTTACAAGACAAGTTTTATTAAAAATATTTCTTTAGTCTATAAACTAATCTATATTTTGTAACTAATACTTACTAAGAAGGTATGTACACTTGTTTCAGTTTAGATTCTTGCTCCACAGCCTTTACGCGCTTTTGCTGTACATATCTGTCAGTAGTTTTCCACATGTAATAATACTCAACAATATTTTTATGTGTTTTCCATGGAAGCTGCAAAATCACCACCATAAAAATCAAATAAATTCAACTATTTTATAAATATAAATATAGTCATTTTCCTCCACTGTCAAAATCTGAACTTTAAAGGTATGATAAAGAAATTAATTTCTAAACATTGTTTTAGTTTTACGACTAATTCAGATGAAAAATGTTACAAATATTGTCCTGTATTAAGTAGAAACTACTACAAATGTTTTCAACATAAATGCACAAACTATTTTACAGTCAATGTTTTATCACAACAGAAATAGTAATGCAATTTTTTTTTAAACAGTGTTCAATGAAACTATTCCAAACAGTTTAATCTTTTTTTTTGCTTGTATGGAAACCTAATGACACTATATACATTAATAATGAAAAAAAGGAATGAGAAAAAAATATATATATATGACTATTATTATTCATTTTTATTTAATAGCAGTATTAATTTATAATAAATAATAAATAGTATACATAATGAAAAACAATGCTATTAGTATTATACTATGTATAAAGTATAATAAATATAATAAATCACATACTATTGTATAATACACAATATTGTATTTTTAAGCTATTTAAAAATTTTTCTTTTAAATTTAACTTATGTCTTTTATGTTAATTTGATTTAACCTTTTTTTTATTTTTTTAAAAATATGAGAATATGATATTCAACAACATTACAGTATCTACTAATAAACTTAAATTATTAGGATGTACAAGAATAGTATACTTACAAAATCATGACGTATGTCACCAAAGTCCTTGCCATATTTTTCTAAAGCTTCTTCAAACAAGTTTGCTTCAGATGCTGACCATTCTTCCATTTCATCACGGCATAATACAGGTCCCGTACTGGGCACTAGTGAACAGGTGGCAGTACCCAAATCATAACCATGCCTGTGAAGGGTGTCCATGGCATGGAACTATTGTGTACACATAAAATCATTAGGTGATGTAATAATACACACATTAACACTAAAAATACTATAGCTATGTATACTATGTGTATAATAATGTATAATATTATAGCCCATATTACATATATAAAAAAGCAGTTACAACTGTATTATCCTATTTGATTAAACACACAAAAAAATACCCTATTGGTCAATAATAAACTGTATAATTTACCAAGGTAATGTCACGTGATGCTGCAGCAGCTGACATATGCAATGAAGGTTGTTTTACTGAACTAGTACAATCCAATGCACGAGCAAATGTACCCAGTGAACGAGAGACGACCAAAAACTGATCAATTTGTCTGTCAGTCAAACGATTCCATTGTGGCCTACATGTCCATATTAAAGTTTCAATATCAGAATCACTTTCTACTGCTGTTACTGTTCCTATTGTCGTCACTGTTGTTACTGCAGTGGAGGATTTTGTATCTCCGCTCTTTTCATTATCATCTTGACTGCATTCAGTTTCCATTAACTCATCTCCGCCAACGCCAGTAGTCCGTTCTTCTTTTATTATTTCTCCCTTAATGTTTGTTGTTATATCTTTTATCTTTATATCATTATTGCTACCACGGTTATACAGCGCTTTTGGTGGGACTTCAGCTTGATATTTATGGCCAACACGTATTTCCCCTTTATCGGCTAATAATGTTTTTTGAACTGGATCGAATACCAGACAATAGAAGAATGTGTCCTGTATAAGGCAAATGTCAAGTTAAGTATTTATTTCAAAATAAAAAATAATATGTTGAAAACAAAATAAAGTAGACACAGAAAGTAATATATTTGTTAAGAGGATGCTATACACGCTTTTTCTGTCTCAGTCTATCTAATTGACAATATAACAAAATTATACAACGAGAATAATAATTTCGAGTAAACCACATGGCCTTTTTGTAAAATATTGTCTGAAAAAAATGTTATGGCATTTTTAGTTTTTGATATTTTTAAATAGATTTAACTTTTTTGTCAGACGATATTTAACAAAACGCCCATAAGGTTCACTCGAAAATATTCATCTTTTTAAATTTGTGATAGGTGTTTATACTCTAAATTTAACCTAAACGCCAAAATTTAAATTCTGCATAATGTGATTTTGCTGTATCTGTTAGATAGACAGAGACAACAAATGCGGGTAGGGTATATAGCGTCTTCTTGAAATGTAAATGTAATGTGATTTTGCACACCTTTAGATTAAAAATTAAATTTTTGATTTTAGTCTTTGTTCTACATATACAAGTATAATGTGCAAAACTGCAACACCACAATGCACTTTAATTCTTAAACTGTAATACTCGTTTAATAAAAACAAAGTAAGAAAAAACACACAAATCGAGTGTATTTCCGGTTTCTATTCTTTATTATTGAAAAAAAATTCAATAATCAAAGGAGTACCTATAGAATAAAATTTCCATAGTTATATCTATGTATCATGAACATTAGAGAATTTCTCCAATGTTCATGCTATGTATATATCAATCACTAACTACTAACTATAGTCTATAATAGTGTATCATTTTTGATACAACCAAAACATTTGAGATTTTTTGTTATCATTATTATTTTTAATCAAATAATGGATGAATATTGGATTATACCACACATTTTCTAATTAAGTGTGATCAACATAAATATTATATTCGTAATAATAATATTGATATTTTAATTGTTATCACGAGCCTACATGTGACGAAAATTGTTAAATTGTTTAAATGTTTTTTTGATTATTTCCTTATAATTTGTTTATCAAAAAATATATTTTATGTTTATATACTAAAATATTACTTGTAAATTGAAAAATTAAGTACTGTGCGACCTCAATAATCGTAATTATATTGTATTTTTACAGTTTTATTGAATGGATTATTTTTGATACAACGCTCAATATTAGTCCGTATTTTACTATTTAGATACTATAATACTCATGGGTACTCATGGGTACCTATTACTTATACAAGGTAATGAAACATCTGAATATTATATTTTGTTTATTATAATTCAAAATTATACAAATGAATAATTTGTTTTACATAGTTCTTTAATGGCTCTAAAATATAATCTCAATAATGATGAAATCGAAGAATATCTGGATTGGAACATTAATGACGACAATTTGGATTTTTCAGACAACAAAGATGATTTAAGTAAATTATTTAATTTTTACATTTTGTGTGCATCAAACATAATATTATTATTTGTATTTATAGGAGATTTATTGACAATTTTGAAAGCCCAGAATATAATATTTTAAATTTACCACCCAACTCTACAGGTAATGTCTCACATATTTGTATTATTAGGAGTATTTTATCGACTAGTTTTGTTTTTTTGTAGGTAGATGATGTTCATTTGGATCGTGGTAAACAAAATGGTAATTTAAACATTGAGGATATGTTGGTACAAATAGCTTTTGATGTACCAGAGAATACAGAAGATATGAAAAGTATTGGTCAATTATCTATACCATAAGTATAAAATTTAAGTAAAGCCACTTGATTTATATGGAAATCTAAAAACTAACATAAAAATGTTAGAATAGTTTAAAGGAAACTATTTTATTCCTACATCTTTAATAACATTTAAGGAGAAGTAATTTCCTCCTGAAATTATGGCATTAAATACACCATTGTTATTTTTTGAATATTTTATTAAATAGAACAATATATTAGAACACATAAAAAAACAATCAATTTTTTTTCTACACAGCATAATGAAAATAATAACTTCTTTATTACAGTAACTGTAAACTTTCAATTTTATTTTTAAGTAATGCTAATATTAAATTGTTTATTATAGAGTTATTGTTTATACAGTTAAATTTTATTATTTTAAAGTAAAGTTAACTATTTGTATATTTGCGTAGTTAACATTTTAATATTTTATATTGCTTTATAAACTTTTTTAAATTATTACTCTAGCAGATACTATTTGAATTTACTATCTAAGTTATGTTTAATTTACTTATTTATTATTGAACATTTAATTGTGTATTAAATTCAAAAGCTTGTAAAAATATAACACATTTTAATTTGAAATAAGTATAATGATTATTTTCATAACTATATTTATTGTAGTAAACACCCCAAACCAGTTAGTCATGTATATACTAGTTTTATATTAGTTATAACTGATCATAAGACATAAGTATTTACTTTATTTATTTGATAACTATGAGTAATAATGAAGTAATTTACCTATATTAATCCAATGTAAAAAATAAGAGTTGCCTTTAAATAAAATTATTTTATTACACATGAAAAAGGTTACAAATCTGAAAATGGAATTTAAATATTAATTTTAGAATTCCCTAGTCCTCTCTCCCTCAAAGAAAACAATATCATACAACAAAAATATTTAATGTTCTCCGTTTTCAAAAACATGTAGTAGGTAGCTATATATAAGAATATATTCACTTTTATTTTATCGGTACAACAAATGCACAATATATCATTAATTAATACATCCAGAAAAAGAGCTTTTAAAGTACAAATATTAAACAAATTGATTTAATAGTATTTTTTATGAATTCTATGACCTAAAATCCGCATAGATACATATATTATTATTATTTTTTTTTTTGAAATATAGACCATCAAAAATAAATCATGCATTGTAGAGTTAAACCCAAGAAAACAAAATTAAATTCATATTATTTATTTAAAAATCAACAATTATTTACCATCACAAATTTTAGGAGATTAATAGACAGACACAACGGGGATACAAGGTCTAATTCTTTAAAATGTAAACTTAAAAATAGATATTTAAAAACTATACTTTTATATATTTAAAATTCTAAATAAAATATCAGCTTGTAGAAGGAACTTGTATAATTATATGTTGATTTGTAATTGGCTTGTAAATAAAATACATTTTTTGATAAAAACTCTTATACTGTTAACATATACCTAAATTGCTTAATTAATCTATTAAAAACTTAAATATACTATTTTTTTTTTTTTTTGATATATGGGTACTTATTATTGTAGTTTTATTAAATATATTACCATACACATAGACATTTCTGTGTTCATATAACATCACATATGAGTGGCAATAATGAAAATTTGAAAGTGTATTTTGCATACAAATAAAACACTTGAGTGATGGTTAAAGGGAACTTCCAATTACCAATAATTTCAACATTAAATGCCATAACTAAATACTGTATAAAGCATTCTAAAACCAGAAAACTTTCTATGCCATTGAAATACAGACCAGTTAGAAGTCTATAGTATATAAATATAATTAATGGAAATTTGAGACAAAACATAAAAGATATATATCATAACAATATTATCTGGTACCCTACATAGGTAGCAATTTATAAATATATTCATGTTTTAAGATTAATTTTTTTTACTTTTTTTTACTAAATGTAAAATTGGTTTTAACTCATAAAATGTGTGAAAATTACTCAATTTCTCAGCCGGATCATTTAGATTTAAAGGGAGTTTTTTGAGATCGATAGCAGATATTGATATTGTAATGTAAATTTTCAAGTCTTTGGTTATTTTGATGTGGGCATGTTCAATTCAACTTACATTTTTCTAAATGGGATCCCCTATTTTTAACACCATATTTATATAGGTTTTTATTTTTAATTTTCAGATTATGATTTTAATTGAATTTAAATATTTAAATGTGCCTACTTTTTATAATTTTAGAATCATAGTTTATACATAAAATTGTTTAAAATGATTTTCGTCAAAAATAAGGTTTTTTATTCATAAAAAAAAGCATTTCTTCGGGATGACCTTGAGGTTGATTATTTTGAATTTTTCCCAGGTATAAATTTATAATATTAGAGCTTTTATAAGAATAAAATATTACAGCCGATGCCGAAAATCAATGGTAATTAAGTGGTAGTCGGGGAGCCACTGCACCGACGCACCGTGCCAAATTATTTGACAGCGATTGTATGTTCTTTACACTTTATTTTTTGATTAACACTACAATATTATCAATTTGATAAAAATAAAATTTTATAAATATATATGGAAAAAAAAACAATAAAAATTATAGTGACATGTAGATAAACATATAATTTACTTTTAAAATAAAACTTAAATACTTTTTAATTGTTAGATTTGTCTTTTTCTTAAAATGTCTTCAAAATTTCTAAGGGGACATAAAATATCTAGTTGTTTACATTTGGTTTTAAATAGGTCATTTTCAGTGTTTGGATAAAAACGACGTTCGTTCATTGCGTTCACGGTAAATATTAAAAACATATTTACTTTGTTAATAACTAATTAATTATAAATAAAATCGGATATCCACATTAGGTTTTTTTAAAGAATGTGAACATTAACATACTCTTTTTAAATAAATAGAGTAATTTTAAAATTCGTAGATACATAAACAACAACAAGGAATTACACATAATTTGTTTCTTGCAAACGCAATGCAAGAATACTGTTTTTGCAACTCGTAAAATACTAAAATTTGTGACAACACAATACCTTAACAGCACGCAGACCCTCCCAGGAAGGTCTTAGAACGGTCCATTGGGACCGTGAGATCTTGGTAGGAAGTTCCTCTTTAAAGTCTGTAGGCTTCCGGATGTCCGAGTTGAGACCATCCACAAGACTGTCAATCAGGAACCATTTAGGAACCAATTAAATTTATAAAATTTATAAAAATTACAAAAATTAAAATAAAATTAGTCAATGACTGACTGAGGTAGGGGGCCCGATGGACGGCCTTACCTGAGAAGGTAGATGCCCTCCAAGGCAGGAAATTTTTGAAAAAATGCAATAATTTTCTACTTTTGGACTGGGGATCGAATTGCCGAGTTTTTGACTGGAATCGTAAACTTTAAACCACTGCAATACCTCATATCGATAGATATACTGAAAGTTTTACTCGTATATAAGCACATGGCACACGTATATAATGTTTCAAATATACAGCGTATACTTACATATTATTTGTATTGATGCACAGTAAATATCTAAAACCACAGTTATTTTCTATTATAATCATAATCGCAACTAGGGGGATTTTGGAGCTTAGCCTCCCCCTCCAAAAAATTATTCACAACCCCCAAAAATAAAATTATTTTTTTATATTATAAAATAAATGAGTTTCAAAATTATTGTCTTATGATTATTGATTTTTGTTTTACGTTTTTGAGGAAGTAATTCAACGAAAAAGTTGATGAATTTTTTTTTATGCTAATTTACGTTTTTTTAGACAATATTATGGATAATTCGCCCACCCCCCCAATATTTTAAGCTTAGTCCCCTAATACGCCTATGCTTCTCTGAAAATTATTCTACACCCTTTAACGTAAATATTTTTATACGAATATATTGATAACATATTCCCCCTCCGAATTCCTTCGCCACTGACTTCTTTTGCATAATCATATTAAAAATATACACTCGTTATATTTTTATATGAATAAAAATATTGATGACATAACCCTCCCCCCTCAATCTTGAAATGTTTTTCGGTTACGATCCTGTCATAATATAATATATCGCACCTCTAGAACAAGACTGCCACAACTCAAAATTTATAGTTTTGAGAAAAAGCGATTTGAAGTTAAAACTAAGATATTTCATGTAGTTCATTACACATGCATTTGAAAATAAAAACTTAAATACATACAAACATGCTTTACAATTTTGTATTACGGCTGCACTATCACAAGTTATGAAATACAATACCGCCATAACTCTAAATATTACCGTTTTGCACTCAACATATCACACGAAAATTAGTTTTTATTTAGTGCAAGAAGGCTCCAAATCGAAATAAGGCAGTCTTGAATTTCAACTTTAATGATTAATTGGATAAATGCATAAACGTATACTGCCATAAAGTAAATATGGCTCTGTTGCTTTGAAAATTAGCTAAAAATAGAATAATTCAATACTGCCACATCTTTTTGGTGGAAAAATGAAAAATGATAGTGAGTGTGGAGTTCTTGTATTGTCTAGAGCTAATTTTGTACTGTTCGAAAGTAGTCATAACTCAAAATCGATGAATTTTGAGTTGTGGCAGTCTTCTTTTAGAGATGCGATATATGCTATCGGGAAGTTTCTGCAGATCAATTAGGCACCAAACGGGAGTCTCGGAAGGGTCTGATTCCTTCCTGACAGGAAGTTCCTGGTAAGTATCAGTTGGGTACAAGACGGGAATCTATTATTATTTAATATTTATTATGTACCCAATCTCATAGACAAAGTTTTTCGAAAAACTTCTTAGTCATCTACAACCACTAAGGGTCCCGCCACAATATCGCGTTTTACGCGCGACCATAAATCGCACGATCCCGCCTCAAATCGTAAGAACATATATTATATTGGAACGCACGCGCGTTGGTCGCGTGTAACGTTAAACAGGTTGTTTTCAATGACGTACGCCACAACGTAGCGGCGAATATGTGCAGTTTTCATAATATTTTCATAATACTTACATTAATATTTCTCGTTGTACAAAATATTAAATACATACAAAAAATATTATATTATATATAAATACATATTAAATACAAAATATTTAATACACAATATTTTAATTGAAAATATTTCTTTTTAAATTAAAAATGAATAATTAAATTTAATCATATATATATATATATATATATATAAATATATATATACGTACCTATATAATAATATAGGATATATATAATAATATCGGATATTATAATAATAACCTATATTGAACTCGAACCTATATTCTAAAAAAATTAAATAAAAACAACCAAAAAAATGTATATTGTTTTGAACATGGATTCGGAGAAGAAAATTAACGAGGCAACCCCTTATCACAGTATTAAATGATTATAAATATATATATAAATAATTATATTTCACGGACGACGATTGTTTGGTAGGTACTGTTGAAATCTTTATCAATATCAATGGTATTATGCGCCGTGAGTAAAATGCGATGGTGTGGTGGGACCCTAATAAAAGAAAAACACCTTAAAACAGATCAATATGGATTTCGGAACAAACTTCAACTGTCGACCAAATGATCGCATCACAAATGTGATTAGGAAGGTTCTGGAAGAAAATAAGTATGGCCGTGGAGTATTTCTAGACATAGCCCAAGCTTTTCATAAAGTTCGGCATAAAACACATGAAACTATGGGAACAATTACTGCCACACACTTTTAGAATCTTGCCCGTGTCAATGAGTTTCGAGACGCATGTCGCATGAAGAAGCAATTATTATAAATTAAAAATAAGATCAAT
The DNA here is from genome assembly GCA_025469235.1 of Pemphigus obesinymphae. Taxonomy (NCBI): domain Eukaryota; kingdom Metazoa; phylum Arthropoda; class Insecta; order Hemiptera; family Aphididae; genus Pemphigus; species Pemphigus obesinymphae. The sequence continues at coordinate 88,283 of JAIPRL010000738.1, read as the reverse complement.
AGTGACGTTGGTGGACGTTAATTATACTTTCCGTAAAATCGAGACTTTTCAAGTGAAGTTGAATCACACAATAGCCCCACAAAAAGATTCTGTTAAATATCTGGATATGCATCTTGATTCCAGCCTAAATTGGAAATACCACGCCCACCAGATTACAAATCAAAGAATAAGATGCGTACATTTTTACGAAGATATTAAAAACTAGACCTGGCAAACAAACGTTTACTATACGAAACTATCATAGAACCGATCTAGACAGTATAGCATACAATTGAGGGGTTGTGCCAGCAAATATAACATCGAAATCATTCAGTGTTGTAAAAATATTGACTTTTAAACCATCATCGCAGCATACCGGTTTGAAAAGAACGAAGTTATCCATCGTGATATGAGGATGAAATCAAAACATTTGCTAACATGCAAATAAACTAGAGCTGCACACAAAAACTTCTATACAACTCGTAAGACGTTAGGTGACTCAAATGTTTGAAGTCGTATGATAGGCTAAGGATAAAGGCTACTTTATTGGAAGTACGACCCCAAACATGTATTAAACTATCGTATTATGTATTATTTATACACCCATCATGTATTGTATTTATAAAGACTACGGGTCGTAAAGATGCCATATAACAGTTTATATATATAAAAAAAAAAAAAATTAAAAAAATTAAGCGTTTGTAATTTGTATTCATTTCTTTATCCCGAAGTAAAATTTAATAACAAATGCACCTTCGCCTAACGTAAAATAAAAATACTTTCATATATGCATCTAACTCCCATATTTAATTTACTTAATTTGCCGGTAAATGCGCATTAACAACTACATGTCAATACGGTAAGTAAATAATAGTTATGTGTATTGCACCGAACTCTGGTGCAATAGTTTTATAGAAAGCAATATAATACACATTGCAAATATATCCATCAGTATCTAAACTGACGAGCGAAGTGCTTTCATCAGGTACAGACCGATTGTTTTTTAAATTTAATTAATAATTTTAGGAAAATAAAATTGAAAATAGTCATTTTATAAATCATATTTTTCAGTTTGTGAAAATGTAAATATTTAATATTAATATATATTAAAATGCTGTTATGTGGTTTTAAAAATAAAAATATTACCTATTAATATAAATTATTAATTTATGCACCTACCATCTTACAGACAAAAATGAACTAATACTGGATACTAAATTAATTAATTAATTATATTGATTAATTTTACATAACATTTATAAGCAAAAAAAATATAGGTACACATTATCATAAGCTTTAAAAAATCGTAAAAAATAAATGACTTAAGTTTAGTAAAATTGTCTAATACCAACATCTTTTAAAAAAAAAAATCATATCTACAAAATGGCTATTTTGAATTTTAGATTTAGAGCGGTTTTACAATGATGCATTTTTTGTATAGGTAGGCACATGCACTTTTTTCTAGTAGAAGAATTCGAGTAGGGTAAAGAACTTTCCGAAAAGTGTTAGTATACTAGTGTACTATAGTTAGTACTTAAGAGATTATTTTGTGTTGCGGTAAAAATATACGAATATAGCAGAAACTTTGATGAGTCTAGACTCAATGTCTATAATACAATACGTGTAATTATTCTCCCGGTCTTCGCCATGTCTCGCGACTGTCATCGTTATTGATATTTTTTGCCCGTTTTAATTACTTATAAAATTAACTGTTTATTCAACGTAAAAACTAAATATTATTAAATATAACGGTACTAAGAGGCCTCGCGACGGCCGTATATTATGTCAAAAAAAAACTGTTTTTAATTCCTCACACCGAGACTATGTTTAAGACATTTTTGTATTTTTTAGAGCTTGCTCGAAGTACCGTACCAAGAATATTTTTAATATTTTAATTTTTATTGTAATAATCGTGGTTTACATTTTCAAAAGTTTTCTCACTTATATAAGTGAAAAATATAATTCTTTTCTTGAATGCAAAATAGAAAAATAAATCGCTGACATATGAATGTAATAGCTTTTATTTTTTAATAATTTTGATAAAAATTAGGGTACGGTGTCCAATGCGCGACCGGTCGTAGCTACTTGGTTCTAAATTTCGTCAGTAGTACGCCGAATGCCGATGTCTATTAAAGGGTTACGTACAACGGTACAATATGTCTGATAATAATGAGTTGCTGTGCGTTTTAAATAAGTAATAATAAATTAATTCTAAACTTACTAGAAGATGAATTTGAAGAGAATGAACTATTATTTTCGTATTTGATGCCTAAAAAAAGGAAACCAATTGATTCCTTATTTTTAAACCACGAGGTTGAAGGATATTTTAAAATTCTAATAAATAGACATTTGTTCGATAATAATTATTCGTTTTATATTGTATAGGAATACCCGTTTTACTATAATATAATGTACACGAATATGAATAAATATAGAAATAGTGAAATAAATCCAATAAACAACATGTTCGTTGCTTTTTTTAGATAGTCTGATAGCCAGAACTATTTTGAAACCGACGTCCAGTCATGTGTCTTTTATAAATATTATTTATTGTATTTCTTGTATACAGATTGTAAATATTGGTTTTTCTTAATAAAATAAAAAAAAACCAATTAACTACTTGCCGGACTTTCCAATATTTTGGGAAATTTCTTTCCATTTTGCATCTTTGATTATTACATTTTTATATCGCATGTCTGAACTGTCATATAACTCTGGACATTTACGCACGGATTCAATAAAAAGTTCATTTTTTTGCGGTGAAAATACTATTGCCGACATATTGACGCGAGCGACGGGTCGTGCTACACTGTTCTCGTCGAGGGTCGCGACGACAAATTATCTGTCGCACGTTGCAGTCGCGGGTAGGACACCAGTCAATGGGAAATGCAAATAAACGGTAGCGTGCGACCTGTCCCGACGACCTGTCGCGCATTGGACGCCGTACCTTTACCAACACTAATGATCATTTAAGCCGATGACGCTGGAAATGTTTACCCGTCCAATGTATACCTCCGGGGAGTATTAATCGCTCAGCGTAACGGACGATTTATACCCATCAAATTTATACGGGGCGTTAAAAATCGACCTGTAAGATTTTTATAGGTATTAATTATTCATTTATTTTATATTATTTATATAAAATAATCTTACTTAGGAAAATTAAATAAAATAATAATTACAAATGACATTATGATATCAATATATCAGGGATAGACCTCAAGCTCGTTTTAGGGGAAGGGTTTAGTAGGGATAATTAATAAATAAAGGGCTAAATCCTATTTAAAGTCAATTTTATACTGCTCAAATAATGAAAAAACTTCAAGGAGGGTGACGTTCGTCACGTCACTCCACCCTTCTCAAATCAGCAACTGAAATATATAATATATGATGTCAAATATTAACGCTAAATAAAACTAATTATTATCTTTATGTTAAATATATATTAACTAATATAATATAATGTAAATATATAATATATACCAATATATATTACATGCCAACCTACATAGCCGAATGTGTTTAAACTCGGTGGACTCCTTTTACCCGAACTTTTTTTACCCGTTTTTTCCACGAGAAAAACCTCTTATAGAAATGTAATTCCCCGGCCCATTTTCGCCGCCGCTTGTCGCGTGTTCTTGTACCGTTACCGTTTTCAAACTCTTTCCGGTCGTTTTGACATTTTTACGCCTTTCGCTCCTCTGCGTTTTCGACTTTTCTCCGAGCTTTCGACACCGGGAAGAAAAAATGCGATTCCCAACACGCTGATTTGCGTTATCACGCGACGTTCACCCGTATCATCGTATTATCGCCCCGAATTTCCGAAATCAGTTTTAGCGACCTTTGTAGGCTTTTTTCAACTCCGCGGACTTCGGATTCGCGTTTTCTGGACGTTTTAATGCCCGACTGAACGTTTCTATGTCTACCGTTTGTCCCCGACCGACCGGGAGGACGTTCGTTCTGAATACGCGTATATATTATCTGTCGATATACGTAACGGTGTAGCGTCCGTTATCTTAATAGTTTAAATATGAGAAATTTCAAACACTTCATCGTCGATTTTGTATCGAATCGCACTCCGTCTATCTGTTTTTTTGCGACTTTTTTTTTTTATCTAATATCCGAAATCATTATAATATATTTTCATATCATTTATTTTTCGTTTGTTTGAACTAAATTTTGTACCTACCTACCTATTCTATTTCATTAAATTATGCGTAATATAATATCCTGAGAAGAGTCCGTATTAAGCATTGAAGTTTGTCCGGCTGTCACAGAATAGGCAGGTAAAACCTGTCCAGTTCATCTGCGCCCTCGGCGACGTCACACGTTTGACCAGATCAGGGGTTCACAAATTTTAATTGAAGTGGCTTGAACAATGTGTGATACCTACAATGTGCGACTTTTATGCTATCATGGATATTATTGGGTAATCAGTATTTTACCGGGAGTATAACCTCAAAAAAAATTATGTAGGCGACAAATCTGTGCTTCCGAAATTTTAATAACCTCTACAAATTAAAAAATGTCGCCAATGGAGCAGATGAATTGGACGGGTAATACCCATACTATAGTTTGTGTATCTCAAAGTAATGAATTTAAAATCGTAGAACTTCCGTAGTATTTTTCACAATTTGAATTAAATTTATATTGATACATTCGGGCAAACTTTTATCATATATACGATATTTAATCGGACTTTTGAACATATCGACCCGACGACAATGGTTATATATAAGAATTCGAGAACGAAAACTTCGAGCGACTTCTTATATGTGCGAAATAGGTACCCCTACTATATTATATTATACTTTTTTTATTTTATACCAATAATATATTTAATGGTAAATATTTCTTAAAATTTTGATCAAATTTATATTGAGGTTGAGTAAAACCTGTTACACTCAGGCGAAAACTGAACGTAGCCAGGTTTGAGTTCTTATAAAAATTCCAAGAATTGTAAGTTCAAAACACTTTAGGAGTGAACGACTATCTTCTAGAAAGCGAACGCCAGTGTCCGCCGTAGGCGGAATATTTTTAAAATTAATTAATTAACAATATTATTTCCGATAAAATACATAAACCGATGTACACAAACTGCAAAAGTAATTCTACTAATGAGGTGTTATACTCAATAAAAGTTAAACTTACAAGATGTCACACTCAATTGGAGTTTCAAATTTAAGGTTCCGCGGCCAAAAGGTATTGAACTTACAAATAATCTCGCATAAAAAGAGTTGCACTTACAAGAAGTTGCACTCGTACTTGGTAGTATATTATATTACATTAATATTTAATTTTTCAAAGATTAAAAATAAATAAATAATACATAAATACATAGGTACTGGGAAATGTTTACCTTCAGTATAAATTTACTAGGGGGGGGAGGGTATTAATCGCCCGTTACGCTGAGCGATTATTAACTCGGGTGATTTACACTCCCAGGTATATATTATTTCATGCGGGATTTTCTCAGATTAATACAAGAACAAAGTCGTCCAGCGAAAGAATAAGAGAATGCCTGTATAATCAATGATTTAGTAAATATGTATAAGTGATCAAAAATACTCAAGAGAAATATTTTTCATCAAATATCGAAAAAACGCTTTCTAAAACGGGAAATAAGCAAAAAGGCTTAAAAGAATTAAGAAAACTAACTCATGCCATTGACTATATAGTCAAAATATATTTTAAAGAGATTCGTGCCTGTCTGATATTGAATCAAGCGAAACATGAGGGGGATAAACCTGTATATACTGCATACACCCACCAAATCCGCATTTTATTTTTATTCAAACGTCACAACTAGATATACAGGTACATATACGTACCTATACAAGTATATTAGGATTTTATCTCATCCTTTCCTCAATACAAACAATTCTAGTAGGAGTGCTTACCCATTTTCAGGTAGCAAATTGCATCAAGTTGATAGGTACCTAATTTAGAGAAGTCATTTTTCGATTTTCTCAAGTGTTTTTAACGAGTAAGGAAAAACTACTGAAAAAGTACATAAAAACGGTATAAATACAAATTTCGCAAATTCGGAGTTTGTTGTTTTTTTCGTAAATCCGAAAATATTGGTCCCAGGAACTTGAAATTTTCTTTGTTCATTGTGGGCTATATTCGAATTTTGGTAAAAAAAAAAAATGGGTCAAAATAACTTGATATTTCTACAAAGTATATAGGTGCTTAGTTTTTATATTGATTTACTATATTTTCAAAAATATTACTTATCTTATTTTTGGAGTCAGCAATTTAAAATCTTGAAATACCTATATGTATTTTATACCGAGATTTGCTCAGAATCGTTTCACCAAAATCATATTTTAAAATACAATATTAATATAACGTATCAAATAATCAAATGGCAAAAATATGTTTTGATTGTGCTAAAAAAGATATTTTAAAATTTAATTTAATTTTTAATTTTATAATTATTATTTTTAATTTGGTTAAATATTTTTTTTCAAAATGTATCAGTTTATTAATAAAAGTCCGTGGGTACACAATCCGCGGACTTATGAATTTGTTTTGAGTACACACATATATTAAAAAATTGGCACTGGATACACACTCCATTACATCACTGTATATAATACTCATTAATATACGGCAGTCACGAGGCCCTTAAGATGATGCCAAACCGAACATTTATCAATGGAAAACTTGCACTAGCATTTTTCATTTTTATCAACTTACAAAATGTTAGAAATACCAAACAAAAATTATAGCTAACAACATTATCCAGCGTTTTTACACAGTTTATGAGCAGTTTAAATATCGATTTTTAACAGCTTATAAAACGTGTAAAAATGCATATATCAAAAATCGGCTGTATCAATCACTAGATAATTTTGTTCTTCATAATTTATTTTTATTTTATCTTTCCACAATATTATCTCAAGTTCATCAAAATGAAAAATGTGTAAACGTGTTTTCTAAAAAATATTGTGATTACACGACAATTAAAAATGGTACTGAAACCACATTATCATATCAATTCCCCTCCAAAAATAACTTCTTTTAAAAGGATATATAGTTAAAATGAGCAGAAATCGGAGGTGCGTAAAATACAGGAATATATAGAGCAGGATATATAACAGAAAAATTATTATAATAATAATTCATGAATTAGATACACGGGAAAATATTACGCAGGAATGTAATAAATAGGAAAATATTACGTGAGAAAAATATAGCACAGGAGTGCTAAAATCGGAAAAGTATTAAACAGGAAAATTTCACACGGGAAACATCTTACATGGGAAAAACTCAAATTATTAGTTTTTGACTACTTAAAAATGGTACTTTTGATATGTAACACAAGGAGATATGGTCTAATAATTTAACCCAAATCACTTTCTTATTAGGGGCGTATAATTAAAAATTTCATAATTAAAGAATAAGAATCATTTGTAATCTCTGTAATATATCTGTATAATATTTTTCCCGACTTTTATTTTCCTATGTAATAAAATATGAATAATATGGTTTTCGCCCTGGTAATATTTCTTTTGTGTGGTACTCCCAAGTGGATATTTTCTATTTAGATTGTTTTAAGGTTTTCGATAGTGTAAGTCATCATATTCTAGTAAATGTTCTTCATTCTTCCAGATTAGGTGAACCTCTAATATCCTGGTTCAAATCCTTTTTAGAAGGTAGAGTATTATGGGTAAAATATCTTGGTTCTGGTTCTGATTCAAAAGTAGAAATTAAGTTGTAAAAAGTCGAACCGAATTTGATTAAGCTTGAGTATAAGTCCGAACTTGGACAAAAAAATAATGATGACTTTTTTTTTTACTTATTATTTACATATTTAATAAAGTATTACATTTATTTTTATAAAAAGTATATAGATTTGTTGACTTTTTTTACGTTTTGCTTATTTTCGAAGTTCGGTTCGAGTTATTTACACTTAAAGTAACGTACACCGTACAGTTAAATCTGATTTAAATTTTCAGATTAAAAAAAAAAAATAATAAAATAAAATAAAAACAATCCAACCCTATTTTAAAAAATTCATCACGCTATACCCGCATTTGCTTTATCTATAGTAGATTATATAATCATAGTAGTAACCCTAGTAGTCTAACCAACATGAAATATAGAAAATGTACGTTCGGCATTCTAATCATAACATTGTCATTTCTAACATTAGAATTTTTTTGTTTTAATAAAAACTTCAAAAAAAGCATATTTTGTCCCAGTGAGCGAAGCGATCGAGTGACCCCGATTAATTTATAGGTGTAGCCTAAAACGTATTTAATGTGCAATATTACTTACTCGACATGGTTTTCATAGCAAGCACATCTGAGGATATTTTGGACGTAAACCGTAACGAGTGTAATTTATAAATTTGAATCAATTTGTATGTAAAATAAATATCGTCTATAAATTTGGTAATAAGTAAATTTACTATATTTGGTTGGACAGAGAAAGCAGGTGTAGGATTTGCACAACGCAAACTGACGTAAAAATTGACCTAAAATCTAGACAAAACTGTGTGACAATGAAAAATCAGAATTCAATCCAGAAAACATTTTGAAACCATCGATTTGTCTACTAGGGATCGAATGCGTATAAAAAAAAATTTGGTAATGTTATATATTATTAAACTGTGTTTTATAAACATTGATCATATTTCAGTATTTAATGTTGAAAAATGCCTCGATCGATCCCTAGAAGAAAGGCTGACCAATTCAATTTTGTTCTCAGATTTAAATTCTACTTTCCAAAGTTCCCTATTTTGTCTATCCTATTAGACGGAAATATCGTGATTACACAACAATAAAAAATAAAAAAATTATAATTACATTAAGGTCCGCACACACTGCCGCGGTGGCGGTGAACTGTAACACACTAGTATTTGATACTATGAACGCACACCACGCGTTAAAATCTGCGGTGGATCTCGCGGTAAATTGCTGCATGACCAATTTCACCGCCGCGATGGCCGTACAACGATATGCGATATACGTATATTTACTAGTTTTTTTTTATAGTACCTATATAATATAATATACGAGTATATATGTACATCCTTCGATTTTTATATAAATATATAAATAATATAATATATATAAATATAAATAAAATAAAATATTATATACAGTGACGTATCTGACTGAATTTTATGTGAGTGGGGGGAGAACGAATCAGGGTTAATAGGGCTCAAGCACCCTATTTATACACTTATTTGTTTCAATATCCCAGTATTTTTGCTGAAATTAATAGTTGATGGGGGGTGGGGGGGGGCGATCATCCCCCTCAAATACTCCACTGATTATATATATATTATAATATTATATATTTTATTTTATTTATACATATATTTTTATTTTTTATATAATTATATACATGTTATTTACAATCATTTTAACCTACCTATTATTATTAAATTTCCCACTTTCACAGGGCTCATTAAAGCTTATATCCATATTTAACATTCGAAGGGATATCTTAAAATATATTATTTATATAGACTTAAAAATTGTCTATAAATATAGTACCTATAGGTAAATATACTTGTATTTATTTATTAATAATAGAAACTATATTAAGATATGATGATTAAGTATCTGTTACCTATAGTAATTAAATATAAATATAATATAGTATACATAAATATTGTATTCGTTACCGCCACTGCAGCAGTGTGTGTAGCCATTAACTCCAACGCTAAGGTAGCAGTGTGTGTGGACCTTTATAAAAAAATGTATAATGTACTTAAATATTTCTGAATTATTAGATTTTTATTTTCCAAAATTTCTGTTTCCTATACAAAACCCTATAAAAAAAACGGGTGTGCGACATCCTTTTAAATACATATTCTTAAAAGTCTTTAGAATAATTATTTTTATAGAATTTTGAATACATTTCATACCAAAATAATGTATGTTATCCAAAAAATATGACTATTATAAAAATTATAAATACCGATTTTTAAGATTTATTAAATATAGTGAGAATGATGTACTTTTAACTTTGTATAAAATATGAAATTCTTAAAACCTAAAATTAACTCATCTATGAAATAAAAACTTTAAAATTACAACAAATAGCCCAAAACTTTTGTACTTAAATACATCAACGGTGAACATTTTACGCTTCTAGGATCGTTTTAATTCCAAAGAAATAATAACAATCAATTTGACTGAAATCATTTTTTCTTTACAATGTTAAAAAAACTTTTGAAAAATTAGGTAAAACGACCTCTCTAAAGTACCATTGGAGCATTTCTACTAGAATTCTTAGCTACAGAAATAAAAAAAACATATTAAACTGTTGAGAAACTCTCATTTGCATAATAGTATTTAAATGGTAACAGGTTTGCTTTACTAAATACCAAAATCAAATATGTTCAAAAATAACCGTTGCAATAATATTTATAATGTTAATACATACCACTAGCTACCGAGCTATATCCTTAATGATAATTATTTTCAAATGTCTATACATGGTTTAACCAATACACCAAAAATAGATATTTTACAATACAATACGAATATTGAGTACTACTAGTCTATATAATACTTTTTAAAATTGTGTAGTATCCCCCACACCATACAATTTTAACATGTACATTGTACCTATATAATATTATGAATACAATTTATCACTATGATAAATTTTTATTTAATATATTATAGAAAAAAATATTGAAGCATTCAGAAAATGCTGTTACAACATGATTTTAGTTAATTAAAAATTAAATGACTTATCAAAATAATCTAGTCAGTGAGGGTTAGAAGTACTATACTTGTTGAGTAAGATACTAGATGTACTAAGGATACAGAGTAGTGCTTAATGCACATAAATATTACTATCAATATATAGTATTGTTCCAGATAATGGGAACAGGAACTCGGAAATTCTTGGGAATAGAAACAGGCATGATAAGAAAATATATCCTTAAAAAAAAAAAATCCTATTAAACTAAATTAGGTATTTGTTTAATATAAAATTTTAAATTTAATTTTTACTAGGTCTATATATTTATTGTTTATATACGTTAAAATGTATGTAAAAAAGTTAAACCAGAATTTACTAATAAAAACTAGTATACCTATGAGTATTTGTAAGAACGCAATTTTACTAGGTGCATATAGTTTTTACTAATGGCTAGAGTTAAAATGTGAACAATTTTATTTATACTTAGGTTTTACTAAATTTTCAATAAAAAATAGTTTTTACACATGAACTCACAGTAAATATCAATTTTATTCTTATTTTTAGAAAAACAAGACAACTTATTGGCAATTTTATCAAGTATACAAGCTATTAAATTAATTAGATAAACAGTGATAACAAATGCGGTTGATAGGCAAAATTTATTGATATTTTATAAAGTAATAAAGATAGCACCGTGACCTTTAATTTAATTATTTTTGCAATGGTTTGCTGGTAGTATTTAATTTGGTGTGTCACATATAATTTGGTGTAAAATAATTTTTGATTAATTTATTATAATATTTAATATAAGTTCAACAAATACTAATATTGTGATAATTTAAAATGAAGTTCTAAATATGACAAATTATTATTTTTCTATTTTAAGCAAAGAAAATTATAGTGAGTTACTCCAAGAAATTAAAGTGCAAAATATGAATTAGGTGAAACTACAATGCATTATGCAATTTAGATGTCTTGAACAATTTGATATTATTGAAATAGGTAGTGTAGACAAAATAATAGCAAAATTGAAACTATTAATTACTACATATTTTTATGTATTATCAATACATTCTAAATAAAACTAAAATTTTGTAGGAATTCAATGTGGGGGGGGAGCCATATGAGGATTTGTTCTTTGTATGTGTCTTCTATAATACATTTATTTGTATAATGAATGTACATAATAAACAAAGCATAATAGGTTTTAAAAATAGTTTAACCAATAAGCATGAAAAATATAACATAACATACTGGAAAACATAGGTATTTACACATTTAATTTAGTAAAGAATATTATGTTCATAAAGTCACAAAATCAAAGATTTTCTCATGTTGTCCTTTAAAACAGTGATTCTCTAGTAGTAGTAACAAACCATTATAGTTGCAGCATTTCAATTTATTTTTTAATTATTTAATTAATTTTAAGTATAATTTTTTTTCAGACGTCCGTCCACTTACTGTCTGGCTTTTTAAGTATTAGAAATACAGTAGAACCTCTATATAACAAAATTGATGGTTTCTTACAAATATTTTTTAAATAGATATTTCATTATAAAGAATTAATATTTTGTTTTTCACTTAAAAAGCTATGTATAAAAATATAAGAGAAATGATGTATATACATATACATTTTACATTTGGCGCAAGTATTAGTATTAAATACTAACACTTATAATGTAATAGTGAAATGTGAAAACTGGATGATTACAGTACACAACATAATAATATTAAAATAGGTACACTGTTTATTGGTCGATAAAAAATGTTGGTATGTTATACAATTTATTGAGCACAAAATCATGTAAATATTTGATTTGCAGAGATTGTACTATATTTTTACAAAATTAGTTCATTAAATTAACATTTTTGAAAGAAAATTATATAACTGCCTAAAACAATTTGTTATACAGATAATTTGGTAAATAGAGGTTCTATTGTACATAAATAAGATAACATGCATTAAACAGATTTTAGAAAAAAAATGCTATAACACAACAGGCAAAGCCACATTTTATATTATATTAACATATTATTTTGTCTGTAAGTTACCCAGTTCAGATTAAATGTATGGTATACTAGCATTTTTTACTAAGTTGGTACAAAAAGCACACAACAAATATTTATTATTAATTTTATAATTTTATTTTGTACTTACGTCTCTTTCTAAATAGCTATCTAATGACTCAGTCTCATTATACAATGTAACCGTGCACTTTCCACGTATATGTGTTGCTGCCAATGTTTCTACTTGACGACTTAGAAACAATTCGCGCTGTTTAAGTTGCTCACCACGCCACCAGTCATATTGTTGTTGTGGGTTCTTTCCATCATCTTTTCCAGTATCTAAAGCTATTACAAAAAATAATCCTATATAATAATATTCTACAACACATAGTAGTCAATAATATAAAATATATTTACTTTTATCATTAGTATCACTACAGTTTTCGTCTAATTGAGATTTTGCACTTTTAATAACAGCAGAATCAGAATCCACTATTGCTGTCATATTAATATCTTTCTCTTCCTTTATTGTATCAGTCATTTCAGTCGTTTCAGTTTTACTGCCTGTAGTAAATTCTTCCTCTACTACTTGATTTTGCTCTTTTTTCACCATCGTTCTACCAGTGTCATTTTCCTTTGCCAATACATCTTTATCAGTGGTGGATGAGGCTTTGATTGCTACAGTCTGTTTGCCTCCGCACTTGATAGAGCTACTACCACCAGGAGATAATGACAATGTCAACGATAGTTGTTGATGTTGTTGATGTTTATCTGCTAGAGCAACTAGTTGTGCCGGCAGATCACGTCTTCTATAGAAACACATAACTTTGGCTTCAACATTACCACCTGCAGTCTTATTGAGCTCTTCGATTCTACGTATTTGGAATGGTTGCTGCTGCTGTGGCTGCTGTTGTTGAAGAGCAGACTGTGGTTGTTGTTGGGATTCAAAATACACATAGTCTATAATAAATTTAATGGTATAAATATGACAGTACAAAACTACAAAAATAAAAGTAAGTAGGTAGGTACTTATGTAATTATAAATAAATATGTAGGTACAAAAATTTACTAACTGTAACAAGATATTATGTATGTATAGGTATATAGGTACAATAAACATTATTGTTTTAAACTTGAGATAATATAATACACAATGAAATTGTTAATATTACTTATGTAGTAAAAAACCCAGCAAAAAATAATGTCTAAATATAAACTATAGGTAACACAAATTAATCAAACTACAAATTAGAAACATATTTTTAATTTAAAATTTAAGATTGCCTACTGCAATAATGATGACATAAAATAACAAGTAGGTACCTACCTAATTGTAAAGGGTGACCATATTTAAAAAATTAAAAAAACTAAACATTTGCTTTCAAAAAAGCAAAAAAAAAATCTCATTTGTATAAATTGTACCAAATAGTAAAAAGAAAAATTTTTAGAAAAAAAAACGTGACTATCGTCCAATATTAGGAATTCCATTTGTATTTTGTCGGGATATGATGCCGTAAAATATGGACCTATAGTTAACATATATCTAATTAGCAAATCTCAGAACTTTAGACATTACATATTTATTAATGCTGGGTTGTATAAATGATCTATCAATATTTACATAACCATTAGCAGTTTTAATGACTCAGTAAAAATGTGTTGTATAAACATTCTTTAAATTTTATAGAACCCGCTAAATTTTAGTTAAACAGTCTTTAAAAGTTATCTGATTTCAGCTCTGTACATTTTAAAAATTCATTAAAATGTGTTATCATTAATAATTTATCATTTATCAGTAATCTATCCATCTATATATTTTGTTTTTGCTAAATAGTTATTACTTATTACTTATTTGTTAATATCATAGGTACTTTAATTAATTATTAAAGTTTTTAAATTGACTATTTATGTATAGCGGTAGGTGTATGATTTATCAACATCATTGAATGATAGTGACGTCCAATGAACTTATCATAAATACCTATATAAATATGTTTACCAAGGCCCAGGGTGTTTTAAAATAGATCCGATCCACTGACTTATTTTGAAGATTATATATTTTTTCTGAATAATGTATAAAATTATTTTGCAACTAAACAGTAATTTACAGTTGTTTAATGCTTAATGAGCTATTAGTTAATGGTTTGTTCAATATTTAACTCAATATTTAAGGAATGATTTTTATTCAACCCAGCATTAGGTATTAGTAGGTAGGTAGTATATATTATGTAAAATCTTTTTTAACACAAATAAGCAGACAAATAAGTAACTATGTTTAATGATTGTATTTCAAAAATATGTTTGTTTTTAAACTTTTACACATAAATCCATTTTTAAGGTTTACATATTTTTGTAATTAACACATGTATATTTTGAATAAAGAGTAATTCAAATTACCAAATTTAAAAATTAAATATGAATTGCAATATCTAGGTACCTAGGTAAGTATTACCTATACATATTATAGGAACCCAACTAGAAAAATCAACATAATAATTATTATAATGGAATAAATCAAATTTTCAATGACATTCTTATCCCTATCCTTTCCTATCCCCTATCTTTATCCTTACTACCTACCTACTACAATAATTTTTTTAAAATAATGAGTGATATTTAAAAATGTCTTTGGTGGCATTTGGTTTGAAATTTCTTAGGAAATTGTGTTACAATTGTTACCTAGTCACGTTTGTTTATACTATCATTCTATGTGGGTACCTAATTATTATTTGGATTATTAGATTATTATCCAATCGACAAAAATGTTAATTTATTTTTAATCGACAATTTATTTTTAAAATTGCAGCAGTAATTAAAAAATTTCAATTCATGAACTAACATTACCAGAAAAGTAGCTAATATTTAATTAAATTTCATACTTCAGTAACTATCGGTTACTGTGGTACATAATATGCCTGGGTACCTATATCATCTGAATTGTGCATAACAATCCAAATATCTACACATAATACGCAAGTAATGATCAAAGCACTAATAATATTATTTCTAGACAACTAGTGCAAAACGAACGCAATGGGTATTTGAGATAATTTTTTTCGATTTGATTGCGTATTTTGATAATTTTTTTTTTATCGCCCGTGCACAGGTAATGTAAACACACGGGTACCTCGCACTGTAAATAAATAATTTATGGTTTTTATCTCTTTTCGGCGGGTCAAGTGCCGAATACGGTATAATAATAAACGGGCGAGAGTAGCGTATGCGTGGGGTCTAGTATTGCGGCGGCTCCGATGGTGTCGTGCGCCACAACCGTAAGGACGGCAAAAAACCTGCCGGACGAACGAACGTTAAATATCGGCTCACCTCCAACACGGTACATGTTGCTGCCGGCGGCGGACGATGTATTGGTGTTGGTGTTAACGCTGTTGTTGATGGCCGCCATGGATGATGAAAGCGACGCGATAAGTGTCCGGGACGGACGTGGCGCGTGCGGCTGCCGGTGTACCGCGGGTCCGCGTGTTCGACCGTGGACGACGGCCGCTCTTGTCCAACGTTGGCCCGGGGGTATCGGTGCGCGTGAATCTCGGTGGCCGCTCCGAGCCGTTGCCGACGCCGCGCTTAGGGCATCCCGACCATCGTAAACTGCGCTGCTAATCACCGTTTTTGTCGCCGGCCGGTATTACACGTCTGGGCGAAATTGACCGCGCGCGACTATCAACTCGCGGACCGCAACCACCACCGCACAGTCGTCGTCGCAACGTCGTGTGGCACTACGCGAACTACGCGAACTACGCGAACTATACGCAATTCTCGCGACCGTAAATAAACAAACGCGTACGAAACGACTCTTCGCGGTGTTGTTATCCGTCCAACACAGTACACAAACGCGCAACACACGCACGCACCGACGCACACACAGGGCACGCACACGCACGCACACGGGCCCAAACGACAGAACACGCTGCTTATATTTTCGCGATTTACTACACGACGGCCGCCGCGGCGTTGTTATATAGTCATGTATTTTATTGTTGTTTAATCGCGTTGTAATCAGTAATCACCATTGGGCTACACTACTACCACCGCCGTGGAGGTACTTTACCGAGTACCGTTACCGGACCAGTACTGCTACTACCACACTGTTACCACCGCACGCGTTTACGATATTTTCACGTAAAACAATAATATTTGTTTAAATAATAACAATTAATTGTACGTAGTACGTACTATCCGTTATAATAATTATTATTATCGCGGTCAGATTACAAAAAATCCGAAAAAAAAAAGTACCTTTTAAAATTTATCCTCCTTTATCGTTAACAAAAAAAAAACCCTCCTCGAGGGGTTGTTGGTCAACACTATATTGTAAACTATTTTACAATGTTTTCCATAGCCCATAGCCGCCGGCCATCTCCGCAGGCACGTAGTCGGGATTTATTCTACGAGGGGGCCAAATTTTTATTGGCCCCTTTCGGCAATAAAAATTTGGTCAGTAGGGGATAGAAGCAGTTCACCCGAGATACTTCCGTAGGATAGGTACCGGTAGATATTATGTTAAATTTAAAAACAATTTTTTCAAATAAAAAAAATTTATGAAAAATGTATAATATGTAATATATTATAATAGTGAAATAAATACTTTGGGAAAATTTCAAATTTTTAAGCTCCTATTTTTCGGAAATACGAGGAGACTACTTGTTCTTTTGCCTTCTTAGTTTAGCTTTTCCTTACCATACGTTTATGTAACGATTGAATAATAATAGTGTGCACAAGGGTGTCGTGCTATTGCTGAACCTAAAACTTATTTTCGATTTGTATGTAATAAATACGTGCTAAATAAATGCTTAAATTGATTTTACATTTGTTTATAAAATATTTTTCGTGTGCTTTTATCA
This sequence comes from Pemphigus obesinymphae, assembly GCA_025469235.1. Lineage (NCBI taxonomy): Eukaryota > Metazoa > Arthropoda > Insecta > Hemiptera > Aphididae > Pemphigus > Pemphigus obesinymphae. Next base: position 70,767 of record JAIPRL010000738.1, on the reverse strand, counting down.
AAACAAATCACAATAATTTCTCATACTTCTCCCATCAACAACCTTCAAAAATCCTTTACAGTTTTTTTTGAAAATTAATTATAGATTTTGACGATACATTTTCAAGTATATAAACTAAAATTTCTAATCATTCTTATATTTATGTTACATTATGATGAAAAAAAAAATGGGCTGCTTGCTAGGCATATATAGCTAGGTATATGTAATAGAAATAGTAAAAAGTACCAGTTAGAATTTTCATTAAATCTGACACGAAATCTTGTACAAACTAGTATTTCTGGAAAATTTAAATAATGAGAAATAAACATTACTGTAAAACCACTAGTTCCCTTACACCACATGCAGAATAAGAAAGTCGCATATTAGTAATAACTAATAAGTTATCACTATCAACTAATTTAACTTATTATTACTATAATTACTAATTATTACTTATTTTCGATGTATACAAGTTTCTTTGCGACCCGATTACTGTCTATTATTTTTATTTCTAATCCCTAGAAAAAACTGAATATTTGAAATAATAGGTTAACTTATTAGGGGTGTGTCTTTCGCGAGTGCGTATTTAAAGTGGGGCGATGATGGTATTCGCCCACCCCAATCACTCGTAAAGTACCTACCTATTAGGTAATTAACTGTAAAACATTTTCGATTCTGCATAGAAGAATATACAGGTAATAGGTATGTATTCAATGCGTAAAAAATATCTGTTTCGCAGATATTTTACATAGATATTTTTTCACAGGTCAAATACACCGTTGGTGTATTTATGATGGAAATACCTGCTTTGAAACTGAATACACTGAAAATAAATTAATTTCTATAGGGGAAAATACTAAGTAGGTGTGCAGTAATACAGTACATATAATAGTGTAGGTACTATAATATTATTGTATCATGGTCAGTGGCGTACTAACTGGGGATTCAGGGATACTGAACCCCTCCTCCCCCACCCGAACCAAAAAATATTGAATTTAAAAACTTAAATGGGTATCTACTTATAATTAATTTTTTGTAGGTATAATTTTCAAGAGAGACTAAATAATTAATATATAGTTGATCAGGACTTGTTTGTATGGGGAAATTAAATGTATATTATATAAGTATTAAATATTAATATTTATATAGAAACTACCACGCCATAGAACACATCATATAAATGAAAGTAGGTACATGAAGTGTACACACTATACACAGCACAGGGTAAACCGCTATTATTATAGCGCTCGGGTTTTAATTTTTTATACTGATATTTGTGGAAATAAAAAATATAAAAAAAAATAACTAGTAATATTTAGACTATTAATGGGTTGTAGGTAATAAGTTTTAAGTTCTAACCATACTATATTGATAGCGTCTATCGATCTATTTTAATATTATTATTTATTTTACGAGTATACCTACCTACATCCACCATACGGCATATAATAATCAAGTTACTTATTAGCCATAGATAATACACAATTGTGTATTATCTATGTTATTAGCAGGAATCATGTCGGCGGCTCATAAATAGCCCGACACCGGTCCGCTGCCAACAAATGCCCACCCTGCATCCCTCAAATTACGTCACTGGTAATGATATCACTTTTTCACGCGTACCGAATTTTCGGTACAAAATTTTATCAGAATGTACTATGAAAAGGTAATAATATGTCAATTTTTGAAAAATACATCAGAAAAATCTATCGAAAATGATGAAAAATACGGGTTAAAATACTGGTTATTTCCTCATAAATCATATATGTACATTTATATATATATATATTTTTTTTTGTATTAAAAATGTTTAAACAAATATTTTAGTTTCCTATATTAATGTATTTACCAAATAAATAATTTTACAAATATAGATCGAGTTTTTTGGTAAAAGCTAATCAAAATTCGATTAACTATACTATTATTACTAGGCCGTGGTTCTTAGGTACCTACTTTATCATTTATTACCAAACTAAGGAATAGTAAACTATAAAATTTAAAGAAAATGTATCAGTCAAATTTAAAAGCATACCAAATTATATGTTTTGATATTATATTTTACAACGTGACTTATCTTACGCAGGGACGTCATTTTAGTTAAGTATTTTCTTTCGGGTTTGTGAGCTTTTAGGCAGGATAATCTTAACATTTCACTGGGTTATTTTTCACATTCTAATGCTATGAAAATACTTCATAAAAAACGCAAATAAGCAAAAAACCTAACTATTTTTGATCGGCTCAATTATAATTTTATGGCGGCGCATTGGAGCATTAGGTAGTTCACCCTTTAAATTAATGATGGTGCCGTTAAATACCCTGCCCCCCCTTAAATGACGCCCTTGCTATCCTGTAGTTCTGTATTCATGTAGTATTTTTGTCAAAGACTTAACATTTTCGTCAGGTTTACTTATGCCTAAATATTAAACTTAAAATATTCTGTTTTCAAATAAATATCTTAAAATAATCTAAAAATTAAACTACCATTTACTGGACAGTTTTTCTTTTTATATTACTGTTAGAAAATTAGGAAGAATTTATGTATGTAGAATAATATGTAATGTTGAAAAATTATTTTCTCACTCATTTTGATTCATGATTAATGATCACATATTTTCCATGGGATACAAATTTTTTTACAAAAATATTTTAAAAAATATCAAAATTAAGTGCATTTGAGGCAAAAAATTTTGAAAAACTCAAAATTCAAATAAAATATTTTGAGTAAGTATATTATTTACATAAATAATACAATGACCATGCAACTCCCTCCCCTCCCTTGGCCAACAATCTTTTGAATGTTAACTAGGTGATTTTAATCTAAAGATAGTAAAATATAATATAAAGGTTATATAAATTAAAGGTTTTAAATATTTTTGACCCCTTCTCCCAGAAAAAAGTTTAAAATACGCCACTGATCGTGATTCATACAAAAGTGATAAAATATTTTCCTTTACTAATATGCATTAGGTCAAACCATAAAATGTAAATAATTAAATCATGAAAAATAATAAAATATATTACCTATGTATTAACTATTAACTGATGATATTTTCAAAAAAATAGTACAATTTCACGTACATTACACTATTGTTAAGGACACTATAACAATGCAACAAAAAATTGTACTGTCCTACGAAAAGAAGTACGTTTGGTCACCATAATTATACCAAAAATTGAGTATTTAGGGAACTGCTGTACTGGCCGATTGCCGGCACTTATAAGTCTTCAAAGGCGGGCAGTATTCTTTGATGGGATGAGGCATTTCAACTGCTTTATAATGTATTTAAAAATTTAAAATGGTGATGGTTCATTTTTACTCATTAACTACGAGTTATCAACAAATTATTAACAAAATTAGGCCCTGTGAAAAGTTGATGAGCAAAAACAAGGTTAGGCTAAATATGGCCCTGCATGTATACTATATAGTATATCTATATAAAATATTATAATACTTAGAACACGGATTTCTCTAAACAAAAAAATGCGGAAATCAGAGGCGTAGTCCTTCGGACAGAGACAGTCAAGGGCGTGACTAGTGGGAGACAAAGTTTCTCCAGTCGGCCAAATTGGATTATCAGTCGGCTAAATCGTTAAAAGTGTGACCTTTTTTATTTTTCTCTTATTCGAAAAAAAAAGTTCATTCAGTTGGCCAAATAAATCACCCTCTCCCCCCCCCCAAAAAAAAATCGTTTAAACAGAGACCAGCACCGTTGATTTATGAGCATGTGCCGAAAACGGTATATTTTCATACCTATTTACATTTTGCTTTACTTATTATATACCTACTTTACTCGACGTGGTGTTTCACAGTAAATCGATGGATATTTTCGATTGAAGCGAAGCGGAGCGACATTCGAGAGCGTGACGTCCCGTCCTCCCAACTATGTTTCTCTACGACACCTTTAAAAAAAAAAAAATGCTATTAACAGCATATCGTATAGTAGTACTATCTGTCCTCACGTATATCACCGTCATCGTGTTCGCGAATGCGTATAAATCAAAGGTGCTGTTTATAATTTGAGTACTTGTGGATTTTTCTAATAATAAATTAAAGACTAAATTCCACAAAAATGTTTGTGGAATTAAGTCTTTAATTTATTATCAAAGGTGCTGGTTTAAAAAAACTACTATAAATAGTATCTATTATCTATCTCTCTGGTATTAATAATCAACAAACTCGTAACTGTGTACTAATTACTACAACACTACGGATAAACAATAGAGATATAATATATAATATATATTATTTTATAAAACCTAAATATTACCTTTATATTATTACCTAAAACTATACAAAAAAATAAAAATTTGAAATGGGAAAAACACACGAGTACCTATATATATACACATATATACAGTGTTTGGAATGTTCACTTAAAAATTTAATTCGTTCATGTTCACATTCAAATATATTTTAAAATAACACGTTCGCATTCACGTTCTCTAAAAAAAAAAAAGAATGCGTTCATCTGGTCGTTCATTTAAATTAATTAATTGTTAACAAAATACAAATTTTTCTTATATATTTACCAAAAATGTCTGAGTCATAGGAACTATCGTTTTCATTCTATGGCGAGCCCATGGAATTAGAGACTTTTGAGTACTTATTATATTTTTATAAATATATTTAAATCTAATATGGTTTATAACGAAATAGAAATATATTTTAAATTAATTTGAACTTCCTGATAATCGTTAAGTTCCTTAAAAATATGAACGTCGTTCACGTTCATGTTTTATTTGGCAGAAACGAGTGGCGTCAGCGTGTTGTTCAAAAAATATGAACTTGAACGCATAAACGTGCGTTCATGAACGCTGTTCTTTCCAAACACTGCCTATATAATAGGTATGTAGGGTTATGTTTGGTTATTTCTTTGAAATTCCGAAAATAATGGTCGTAGAAACTTGAAATTATAAAAATTGTTTTCAACTTAAATCAAATCATATTTTTCAAAAAATTAATAATTATATAATAATAGTCTTATATAAAAAACAATTATAACTTATGGAGACATGATACATTTCAATGTAACTTGCATGTTATGGTAATTACTAATTTGTGCCCACAATGTTATATCAGGCTTTCTAGCAACTAAATTAGATGAAAATTTGAAAATAGTGATATTTTTTTATCTAAATAGTTTGAGTATATTGAGTATAATTTAAAATAGTGAATACATAGTTCTCTATCTCGAATAAAAATGTATAGTTTATCGTGCATTTTGTTATAATGGGAAATTAGTGTACTCTAGTTTAATATTATATAGGTATCTACTATTAAAAAATATTATTACATTATTATTTTGAAATAAAATATTTATTAATAAAAACTGAAGACTATGTTTTATTCATTTATATATTCTATATTACTATTTATACCTATCTAAAATAATCTAATAATAAGTGTACACGATTTACAGCGACAATGTTGGAATATTATGTTGTTGGTGTACATTTTGTCATTATTTGAACTAGGTATTATAGTAATCGCTTTGATCATTATTATTACTTACCTATCTATAGTGCAAGAAATGTTATGGAATAGATATTGCACAAGCCATCACAATTAATTCAGTTTTATGTGGCTGATTACGTAGGTAAATGATTCAAACAAGGAAATCGATCTTTTAGTATTACATAACTCCTCAGTCAAACGCCTATAATGGATTTATGATATTTGGATTGAATCTTTACTCGGTCATATCATTAGGATTTTTGTGAAGTGGTGGAATGAGCCATTCTTTTCGTGGATATGCACTATCTCCTAAAATAACTGCTCCTAGGAATGGTGTCCAGCCTTCTTCAAACTTTGCAAATACACGCACATTTCGCAATACTCTTGCATCATGAACACTTCCTGGCCAATATGCATAAACAGCATAAAATACATGATTAGGACCGCAAACCATCATGACATTTATTGAATGATTACCTACCATGCATTCATGTTCTTCATGTAAATTTGGTGCATTTGGAAACCCTCTCTTTTCCAGGAACGAAGTTGCTTTGTTGGCTGCATTTTTAGGCCATTTTATGATATCATCAAACGTGTGTGTTACAACGGTATTTATATCACTGATCTACAAGACAAATTAAGTTGAAATACTGTATATAGCTCTTATACCATATTGTTAGGCACCATTACCCAGGGTTGGACAGTAATCAGTTACATGTATCAAAGTTACCTACGTAACCGAGTTACATTTGTAACTTGTAACTTGTAATCAGTTACATAATATGCAAGTAACTTTAAAATGTAACTCGTTACAATTTTTATTGTATATTTTAATAAAATATACAAGTATCTAAAGTTACATTTAAATAAATAATTGGAGTACATATATCAATATCAGGCTGTTTTATACTTTATCGAACAATTCTTATTTTTGAAAAACTATTTTTTGAGCTTGTGTAGTTTTTAAAGTTGAAAACAATGATGTACTTATACCTAATCATAATTTAACGGTCGGTTTTAATTTCGAAGTTATAGCGATTTGAATTATTTTTACTATCTAAAACGACATATTTTACGCAACATTTGCTTATCAAAAAAAAATGTTTTTAAATAATCGAGCGACAATGCCTGTTATTTATTTTATGTAAAACAAATGTCAAAAATATACTACAATAATTCCAAAATACCTTGATTATTTTTTTGTCCTGTTATTTACCTCTATTTAGACTCTTTTTGATACAAAATCATAACTAAAAATACATTATTTTAGACATGGTAAAAAAAAATTCAAATCGCTATAACTTCAAAACTAAATCTAATCGCTAAATTTTGATTGCATCATCGTATTCAGCAACTACAACTAAGTAGGTACATCAGTTCAAAAAATTCTAAATATCAAATTGTCCGATCGAGTAAAAAAGTTCCCAATATCGTTATGTTATAATTTTTAAATATTGAAGTATTACATATAATAAACATCAAAATGAAACTTTGGTTTTTAATATCTGACATTTAAATATTTTTTAATTATTATTGTTGGCTATTGACTATGTACGATGTACCTAAATTATAATTAAATTAGTAGATAATAATTAAAAATGTGTATATACTTGCTATAAATATACCTAATATCCTGACCATTCCATTTTTTTTTTATACAATATTGAATATGTTAATATATGTATTCATTCATTTATCTTTTATATTTTATTATTATATTGATAATGTTTATATATTTTATTTATATAATATGTTCTAACCATACATATATAAGTTATTACATTTTGTAATATTTTAGTTATAACATCATATATAATATAATATATACGTATATGTAAATATGTAAATGATTTAAAATAATTATTATGATTATGTAAAATTGTTCAGAAATATGTCATATTGACCATGGTATTTTATTTGTCGATTTTCAAATAGTATCTATAGCGCTATACTTTTTATGTATAGAGTAATATTATAACACATCCACCGAAAACTGTAAGTTTTAAATTTATCTTATACTCTCACGTAAAGGCAGTTGAAGGAAATTGTTAAAATTTAAATTGTTGTGTTACATTATTATATAACTTATATTATTCAAAGTACGAACTCTTATTATCATTTGAGACTTGTTTTATGCTTCTTTGAGATTATAATTATCTTAACAATGTCAATATACAATGTATTATACATGTATATTAATTTATATTTAATATTTTATTATTTATTCGGTAGGTATTAAATTTATGTTAATTTTTCTTATTATATAGATATTATGTTCTAATCATGCATATTAGTTATTACATTTTGTAATATTTTGTAATTTTGTAGCCAAAATTTTATTAAATTTCAATGTTAATAGGTACACATTTTGTACTTTTATATTTCAGTTGTACCTAACTAATATATTATAATATAAATAATACATTTTTTATCATGAACACCTCATACAAATAAAAAATTAGTAGTGTCATTATTTTCTCGACGAAATTAATATAAATAAATAAGTAACTTGTAACTTTAAATGAAACTAAGTTACTGTAACTGTAACTTGTAATCAGTTACACGTTGACGAAGTATCTTATATCTTGTAATTATAGATACACAATTTAAGAGTAACTTGTAACCAGTTACAACTAATTAAGTAACTTGCCCATCCCTGCCATCACCTAGCCGGTTTAAAGTGGTTAGTAACTGATGCTCTGCTGTAACATATGTGATACTTTAAGACAGTTTTTAGCAACATTAATTTTTAAATGGCGAGTTTAATAATAATAGTTACCTATTGAATATTAACAAATGTGCTAATCGATCAATAATCCAAAAGTTATAAATACTTCTGGTGAAATTTCTTAAACATTATTTTCCCAGTATAAAATGCAATTATTATAAATATTATAAGAGAAATGTTATTATTTTCATAGCTATATAAATATTGACTTTTTGTTATCAAATTTTAAAGTTTGTCAATATCAAAAGATAAAGTAAAGTTATGTAATGTAATAAGTAGGTACAGTACCGTACACAGGAATTTTCTATGGGGGGGATGAATATATTTTTTACAAAGTTTACTTCTAACCTCGAACCATTACAGTTTACCAACTAACACATATATAATAATAAAAATAGAACATGTTATAAATTATTACAACTTTATTTGAATTTTACAGTAAAATATCTATTTTTCTATTTTTCTGAGACATAATATCGAGTACGTACTTCTTCCGCTGTAACTGGAACTTCATGGTGTATTGATTGCATGGTTAATCTATTTGGTCGAGTCTAAAAAAATAATTGATTAGATTGTATGAAATAATAAAATTATATTGTATTATTACAATTTACCCTTTACTTCAGACATAGGTAGTCTACACCATGGTCACAGAATATATTCTGTGATACTGTTATCATCAAAAGAAAATATAATTGATAGAAAATATTTTCACTACAAAAACACTATAAAGGCAAAAAATTCTAAAAAAAAAAAAAAGGTCAAGGGGAAATCTATCCCTCATATCCCCCCCCCCTGTGTACGCCACTGAGTAGGTATATATTTCTATTGTGACCATTGTGATTTTCAATTAGTTATCGTCTGTTTTTTTAATAATAAATCAATGATATATTAGTCCATAGTTATGGTACATTGTATATTATTATAATTCATATAATAGACATATTATACAAAATATATGGTATGTAAATAGTACAAATTATGACGAGGTATTATAGTGCTATAGCCTATATTATGGAATATTATGAGGTAACCGAGGTAACATATATATTATATATAGTGTGTACTTTGGTAGTCGATATAACAGATAAGTGCCTTAATTAACATTGAATACATATATAATTCTACTTAATTTAATCGGTATTTAACATATGAAACAATATACTATTTAAATAATATAATTTAATTGCGGTGTTAGCTAATTTTTTATGTATCATTATTAATTATACTAAATTGATTTAATTAGCATTGTTTCCTTTTGGCTTATACTTTACAGTCGTGCACTCCTAATCTTTCCCAATCAGTGATGTAGTCGTAAATAAATTAGTGGGTACACGTCCAATTCAGGCACATAGCCAGGGCCAGTGCCATAAAATTTATCATTTCAACTTCGATGGCAAGAAAGTTATCAAGTTATTCTCAGATGGGTGCGGAGGCCAGAATTAAAACACCACAATGATTTTCATGCTGCAGTATTGGCTTCTGTTTAAACCTTCTAAAAATATTGATTTATTTCCCGATCGTCGGTCACTCCTATATACCTCCCGACAGCGTTTTTGGTAATTTGGAGAAGGAATTTAAATCTCTAAGCATTATTCTAAACCCTCGAACTAACCTTGACATATTTAAAAGTACACCACAATCATTCATTTAGGTGTAGACTGTGATGTTTTAAACTGGAAGAATCAAAGTGACAACGTTTTCAAAGTGACTACTCATGGCATATCAAATTTCAAAAATCAAAAAAAATTATACTTACCAAAAGAACTACACAGCGAGGGGTGTTAATACAGGGTGAGCCATGCTTAAAATTTTGAAGCTGGGGAACCAAAATTTGTTACGAAAAAAAAAAATCTATGCACAATGTGAAATTATAAAAAATAACACAAGGAATTTAAACCAGCAAAATTTGCAGACGTGTTGAGGCTTTTGGAGTTGCACTACAGAGAAAAATGAACAGAAAATCCCCAACTTGAATATTATTCAGAAGTTTTCAAGACTCATTCCTCCACAGAATTTGAAGTCATTGGAATCAAGTTCACATAGCGGGAGATACTAAGAAAACAGGAAGGAGAACCAAAACAGATCGACTTTGATTGAATAGAAAGTGACTGCGAAGAGATGATTTAAAATTTTTAAATATTAAATTTTTTTTTAAATATTTCAATAAGTATGAATTTTAAATAAAATTTTATTATCATCCTTATTTTTTAATAAAATATTTTAAAGTTTGACTAAACATTTTTACAGATTATTTTACAGTGTACTCAGGGCCGTATTTAGAAATCGGATGCTCCTATTTTTGAAAGAAAAATGTTACTCCTAAAACCCGCCTTCTAAATTTTTCCGTCCTTGTGTAATTTTCTAATAAAGCAATTTCCTAAATATTACCCTATGGCCTATTAGTACATACTACTTATGATTTTTACTCTTAAACTCTTGAACTTTTTTTTTGTAGTACTGAAGCAAATAGTTCTAAAAACCTATTAGGTACTATTGCAAAACGTGCTAATTTCTAAATTAAATTTCAAATAACATTTTTTCGTGCATTGGAAAAATGTTGAATTATTTTAGAATAAATTTCATTATTTTTAGTGATTTAAAAAAAAAAATGTTACTGTACTTTGCCTGAATCAATGATTATCAGTTTTTTATGTTTTTTTCAGTTTCACTTAAAAACGTTTTAGAGCACTTTGCGACCGGCTTACTCAGTTGTAATTAAACAACAATTTTGTGTAGTTTTTGTGGCAACTACGATAATTTGTGTAAGTATTATATTATTTATTTTATAGCAATGAATATTTAAAAAATTAGATCGAATTGAAATGTATCAAATGGACTGGGGTTAGTTGTAACACCTATTTATTAGTGGTTTTTGTTATTATTTGTTTTAATAACTCAATTATATAATACTTATCTAAATTCTAATGTATTCTTATTATATATATATATATATATATATATATACATATTACACATATATGTAATATTATATTTTATACTTATTTTCAGGTATTATGTTGAACAAAAGAGATATTAATATTTATTCTATTTTTATATTTTAAAGATTGTTATTAAAATAAACCAAGATGATTATTATTATTATTTTTAAATTTAATTTTCTTGTTAAAAATACAATATATATGTAATAAAGTTTTAATATTAAATGTGTATATGACATGTGTTACAATTTACCTCAACCTATGTCACAAGACCAACTAACCCCAATACCGGGGTAGAAGTTTTGGTGGGCAGACAACCCTTTCTTGGTAGTGTCGGAAGCAGACTTCATTTACTTTTAGGTTTATGATAGTATCTAATCTGGGATAGGAGATACTCATCCCTAGTTGATACGTGAACTTGACTATCTTTTTTTTTTTTGTAGTTCCGTATAACTTTAATGCTATATAAACGGGCGCTGGAGTTTCTTGTTCTACGTTGTGTCTTCGTTTCATCTTTACGCATCTTTACCACATGAAAGCACAGACGCTGAACAATATTTGAGGCCACGTTATCGTCTCTGTCGTTGTTGCACCCAGCTATCCCAGGACCATCGATAACCATCTTCACAAAAACCAGCATGGAGAGTGTAATGCTCATACTAATACCTGATTCACGAGCATTAAACAAATCTGCTCGTAGCATCCTTGCAGCTTCACAGAGGGTGTTCCTCTCTTTCTTGAAATCTCGGATACATAGAGAACGATTGGAATCATGCTAAAAGCCCGAGTAGTATCACTGTTGCACACTTTGCACTCCTTTATGTAGGATATTAAACCTGAAAAAGCTACATTTTCCATTTGTGATTTATGAAAGTTAACTTTATTAATCTCTGACTTTTCTTTTGATCTGACTTTATTCCGGAAGGAAGTATAACAACTAATATAGTAAAAGGCATCAAGTGAAATAAGATCACAACGTTCAGAGGTCTTGCTCATAATACTGGAATCGTGCAGGAGTTTCGCACCTTCACTGATAAAGGAGTTGCATTCTGAAGTCATTACTTTTCTTAGAGATTTGTTTCTAAAACACTTACTTGTACTTAATAAAAGCATCATAACTATCGTTATTATATTTTTTAATTCGTGGATCATGCATTATTGCCAATCAAGAGGAGTAGGAGATTTTTCCTCACAAAAGAAAGATGGAAAAACAACGTTAAATGCAGATATTTTCCGACAAACTTCATAGCAGGAAGAAATTTAAACTGCAGCATCTACCCTAGGATAGCAAAAAAAAGGAAAGAATACCATGTTTTAAAAAATTAACACAAGACATTTCAGAAGAAAATAAAATCAGTAAAACCTAGTTATCCCACCGATGGAGCATATGTACTTACTATATTCAACACCTTATCGTCTAATATTTCTGTCACCACAATTACCCTATCACCTTTCCCAATGTATAAGTAATTAAACAAGAATTCCATAAAAATTTACCTATTTTATCATGCGACCCTGGTTCTTAAATTCCGAACGTTTCAATAAAATTCAAATTGTAGAAGGGAGTTTTGTAAATAGAAATTTTTTTCTAAAATGGTTTTTGACTAGGACTACATGTACACAATCGTAACAAAAAAATTGTGGAACATATCCAACGATTTTAAAAATGTTGAAATTTGTGAAAATCTTCTATAAGAACGATATGGACACGATATATTGTCGCGGTAAAGTAATAAAATTGGAATTTCACAAAAATTTAACTGTTGAATCATGCGACCCTGGTACTAAAATTTTTAAAGTCCCAACAAAATGAATTTGTGGAAGCGGTAGGAGTAATTTGAACTCTTATAAAATAGATCTCTACGTTCTCTAGCCTTTTAGAGTTATTATGAATAATGTGCTTGACATAAAATAAAAAATAACCGAATATAACACATAAAAGAACTATTCTGAATTTCCATAATATTGCACCAAAAATTTCTGTACATTTGTTTTACTGTGATGTTTCCATCAGCAAAAAAGTTTCAATTTCAAAAAAACTAAAGTAGAAACAAGATAAGCGTGAAAAAAAATAAAAAAATCAACAAGAACCATGCAAAATTTTGATTAGCTTAATCCTCCATACCGTTCATATTCTCAAAATTAATCATATAGGTAGGTACTTATTTTATATTTCGTTGCAGCAGAATTGCAGTTTCGGGAAATATCTTCTTTACGTATATATTATCTTTTATATTTTATCTTCATACAGAACGGGGGACATTGACTCATAAAATTTTTTTACGTACAACTTATTTTACATTAATTAAAACTGAAATATAACGAATGCAAACAAACTTCCTTACTGTTTAACCCGTAACTGGTATAGTCCGCTCTCAGTGTCTCACAGACCGCTGCAGTTTTTTATATTTGTTTTGCTGATAACGTTTACCTTTCTCTGATAGACCACACCGGCGTACCATGGTTTAAAATATACACGTATAACATAAATTCTACATTTCTACAAATTATAATATTGACGAGAAAAATAAAAAAGGTCATTCAAACAAATAATTTGTAGTATGAAAATCAAAATATTTTGGAGGCTGAATTGAGATTCATCAATTTTATATATACAGCGTCACTTTTTAAGCATGCTCATCCTACTTTTTAACTGTATGCGTAAATTAGATCTTTTTTTCTTGTAAAATTAAATCATTAATAACACTATATTTATAAGAAATAATTAATTTTTATATGGATGATTATTTTAGTTTCCTTAAATGGCAATTTAAAAAAGTTATAATATAATTTTATATTATGAAAATAAATATTTTCTTTCAAAATATTGAATTTTTATAAAATATTATTTATTTCATAAAAATATAAAAATGCGTACTATAACGATGACTATATATTATGATTACGTTGACAGTTAGGTTATATTTAGGGTATATTAAATAATTGTCTATACCTAGGTATATATAGGTACTAGGTAGGTATGTACCTAATTGGTTGTTTTTGATAATATCGAACTTCCGTGAACATTCGGTAAATAATCGGAAAACCGTTTAACCATATTTTGTATAATCTTCTTCGGTAATAATAAGCACAATACGTAGATTGCAATAAGAATTGCATTATGAAGACTTTAAACTGTATGTGATATTATGACTAAAGTTCCAAATTCTGGTAGAAAATTTGATTTTGTTCGTACTTTTTGATTTTCCCAATATATTTTTAACGCGTAAGGAAAAACTACCGAAAAGTTACGTAAAGTGATTTTGTCATAATCGACTAAATTAATATAGTAATATTATAATAGTTCTAATCGAAATAATTATTTCTGTAAATGATTCTAGAAACTTGAAATTTACAAGCGTGACAAAACTGTGGGACTTTGAAAACCATTTTGAATTATTCATAAGTTTGTCTTCTAGAGATCGATTGAGGCGATTTTTTTAGCCGTGTTATTTATCATTAAAAGTGGCAATTTTTAAACATCGATTAAATTTTAATTTGTAATAATAAAGAAAAATGCTTCGATGCATCCATAGAAGACAGGCTGACATATTCAAATCTGTTTACAGACTGTAAATCCGACTTTTCAAAGTTCTACAATTTTGTCACGCTTATTGGTCTTTTAGGCAGAAATGTCGTGATTACACAACAATAAAAAGTACGGGTACGGGGCTATTTTTTGATTAATTTTAAAATGTACTTAAATATTTCGAAATTGTTAGATTTGTAATTTTCATAATATTTCTTAAAAATTTCCTATATAGAACCCCTTAAAAATGGCAGGTGTTGTTGTTTAAGGGGCCTTAAAGTAAAAAAATTCAAAATTTAGACTATTTATATAATAGGTATTCGTATTTTTAAAACTCGAGACGTTTAAGACATAAAAGAGATAATTTGGGGTATCATTTTATTATGTTCTTTTAAAATATGTGTAAAAAAACTAAAAAAGTGTAAAAATGCAAAAAAAAATTGCAGTTTTGATTATAACGTATTGTATATACTATAATTGTATTGTATTATATAAAAAAAATTTATTGTACAAGTATAGGAAACTTAATTTTATATAAATTACAAAATATTATAATATTAAAGAACCCATCGAAGGAGAGCCGTTTTTCATTGTTTTCAAGAGATGAAGATAATCAGCAGTAACTTTTAATACGGTAATCACCCATCAAATGGACACGCAATGTTTATTGATTAAATTCAAAATTTTCGGTCGACAACTGTTGTAACTCAGGCGGGTGTAGAAATCTTGTGGGTAAATTATACATCTATTTAAGTTTAATTTTTAATAATTATTTAACATTATTATATCTTCAAATTATATTATATATTTAATATTTTCATAAAAATAATAATTTATTATGTAGTATAGCATAAATAAATAATAATAGCATTAATAAACAATAGAAAAAAATATTGAAAAACGAATAAATTATTTGAATAGGTAATTAGTTTTGATTATTTAAAAATGTATAACTGCTGTAACTCTGTCAATTTTAGATTTATGACAATGATTTATAATTCATACAATAAAATAATGATTAATATTTTTTCTATTTAAATCTGTTGTCAAAAGTTGACCAACATAAATTTTTCAAAATTGATTATAGTTATTTCTTTGGAATTCTGTAAATAATGATCCCAGAAACTTGAAATTTCATAAAAAATATATTTTAATACACAAGTTTATATTAACGTCAAAAAATTCAAATTTTGGGTTTTTTTTTTTTTGTATTTTTATGGTTTGAGTACTTTGGCGGGGGCTTGGGTGCAATCGAATTTTATCTACAGTATCCTACCCAAGTAGGATAAGCTTCTATCCTCTACTGACAGATTTTTTTTTAATTTATTGATTTCTTTAAGAGAAAAAAATGTACAAGTACGAGTGGTCAGGATTCAAAATTTTTTAAGTTTGAATACAAATATCTAATTAAATAATAAATTTTTATTTAAAAGTGTCTTGATCATTCATTAATACTATGAAAAATTCGAGTATTTTTTCTAAAATAATAGTCTATGTACTTACTCGTTGCAAAGTTCTGAATTAGAACCGTTTATTTGAGCAAAAAAATAAAAATTTATGAATTCGATGGTTGACTTGTGCACGCCATTGATGCAACCAGGAATTTATCATGGGAGGAGTACAAACAAATTTTAGTAAATCACTTTTAAGAATACGTTTGACTCTCCGATTTTTATGAGGTTCGCTTTATAAACAATTTTAACAAAAATTAAAATCCTTTATTCAAAAAATGTTCACGTACATTTTAAATGTAAATAACATTATATATGGCCGTGTCAATGTAAATTTTTATCGTTGCTGTTTTTTTCTATGTATTTATAAAAATGTTTTGACAGACAAACAATCAGTCTGTGTGGGTACGGGGTAGTGGCGTATCTAAAACTCAATTAAGGAGGGAACAATTTACAAATTGTAATGTACTTAACTCAAAATAAAGACAGGCTCAACCCAATCTCACCTACCCAAATAAATTAAGTCTGCATTTTTTTTATAATAATGTTACTTTTTAATTTAATATATTCATAAATATTAAAATAATAGAAAAAAATAATCGAAGGGGGAGCGAAGGGGGTGTACGCTCTCTTCAAATTCCAAAAAATATATAAACACTATAATTACACAATATAGATACTTATAATATGTTATGTCATGATATCCATATATTATATATCACATCACAGTTTATTAAATATTAAATACTATATCACTGGACATTATCTAATTAAAAATATCAGCATTCATTATTATATGTAATGATGTCATATTAATATAATACTTACATCAGAAAAATCATTAACAATATAATAATATAATTATACTCATATAGGTACCCAAAGTTATAATAATTGTAATCAATAAGAAAATGACACGATAAAGACGATTACATCATTAAAAAATAAAAGCATAAAACGCCCCGCCATAAAGGCCCAGGGTTGCTCAGTCTTCCAATGTCGATTTGCATGTGGATTATTGTCATAATCACAGGTTTACGACATTCTGGAAGACTGTGACAATCCATACGTTGTATAATCGTCTTTATGTCATCGTTATTTTTTGTCGAAGAAAAAGTGTACCTATGTAGGTACACTACTACATAGGTACACTACCTATACACAATGTCGGTGATGACAGATACCCCGCATGAAAAATGTCATAATATAAATACTAACCACCCACCATACCCATTTTCATGAAGCACAATGAAGGATGATGTGGGGGAGTTAACTTTATTTAGAACATAAATTTGATCAATTTTATTTTGAAAACTGATTTAGTTTAAAGAAACATTTTATTGACTTTTTATTATATTTTACCAATTCACAGTTGTTAAATGATTGAAGGAGTTAATATATCTTACATCAGTATCTTTTTTGTTAAAAAATTTTTCCGAAAAATTAAAATTAACTTACTTCAGAAAATGTTCGATTCAATTGTCAATTGTTTTACATTATATTAAGAAAAAAATTATCTATGCAATAGCTATTTATTTTTTATTATCATTATACTTAATAATTTTTAGAAATTAAAAAACAAAAGAAGCGAATATTTACAAACGAATAATTTAAAACAATTTAATTTAGAAAAATTAAACCATTGAGGTACAGCTATAGTTATCGCGTTTATATCTTGTAATAATTTGGAAATTTTACTATATAAATACGGGTTGAATAAGTTTATCTCGCGCAAAACAAGTACTATATGATCGAGTTACGGATATACAACATCTTCTTAAGGGAGTCTTCACGACTGTGTTGAAATATATTATGTAAATAAGAGTATTGCCAAATTAAAGTTTTAAAAAAATGTATAGCATTGTAATTAACTCTTCAATATTCTATCTCATGAATTTAAAAAAAATATATATTACAACTTTTTTTTAGAGTAGGTAATTCAAAAATATAAAGTGCTATAAAAATGTATTGGAAATTAATTTTGTTAAATGAAACATCGAGGAAATAATGACAATGCTAAAACTTTTTCAGAATTTGAGAAATGCTCAGACTCTTTTTACAGAATTTATATTGTATAGCGACACACAGAAAATTTGACTTGTAACTACGCGTATGAAAGTTATTGAAATTATATAGAAAATTATGGTATATTTTTGGGTGCAGGGATGCTAATAATGGTTTCTTTGAATTGGAGACTATTTTACAGATTATAATATTACTAACACTAACACAAACTAAAGCACATAGTTTACTCACGCATGACAATATTATCGACAGAAATGCTGTATGCACGTATATTATTAATTTATCTGTTCTATAGGGTAACAGGTATTTATTGGTATTTGGAATAATCCCCAAACTAATAATCCCAGAAAATTCCCAAATATATAAAAATTTTCATGTTTGTTTACATTGAAAAAAAATTAGGAACTTTCATAATAAAACACACTTGAGTACTTATTAGAAGCTTCAGAACGACCTCTTTTTTTTAATTCCTCGTCTAATTGTCTATATATACTACACAATTTTTTTTTAATTTAATTACTTTTTAATGGCAAAAATACCAATAAACGTATCTATGTGTACATACTCCGACCTCAAAAATGTCATATATTTTTCAACTTAATCCACATTTTAACCCGTTTATCATAGATTTGAAGTTTCAAAATGACCATTTTTAAATTCCTTTTATAATTATTTATTTACTGTACAATTTTCAATAAAATTGATTGAGTTTAATGTTTATCATAAAATACCTACTACTCTACCTACTCTAGATTCATCTATAATTTTAATAATAATAGAAATTGAAAGACACTTCCCCTTTTCCCTTTTAAAGATAAAATTTACAAAATTAATCATTCCTATGTTTTATTATTTGAGAAATTATGTACTAAATATAAAAACCACGTGTAAATCCAATCGGTATAGTTTCGAAGATTATCCGGGACAAACATAATATGGGACTTTCTTTTATATATATAAAAATTCAATATAATCATGGTAACTTTGATAACTTTGTTAGTTATTTTTTTGTTTGTTACAATATTTTCAGTCATTATCAGTACCTATATTTCCTTTATACTTAAGAAAACTACTGGGAAAATCGAAAAAAATACCTCTAAGCACCATCTAGAAAAAATTTTCTATCAAAAAAACTCTTTACTCCAAAATTCCTACTCGACTTATTCTACCAAAAAATGGTATACATTAAAAAAAATTATATATATATATATATATATATGTTGCAGCAGTGGCGTAGCCAGAATTTTAATAAAAAATGTATGCCCTATTAAAACAAAAGGGAGGGGGGCAATAAAAAAGTTTGTAAATATCATAATTTGGCTCGGGTAACCAAATAAATTTTAAATAATTAATTATTTCAGAAGAATGTATGACTGTAAGTATGATTTATTGGCAGAAATCGGGGAGAGGGGGCTTAAAGAGGATCATAGCCCCTAAAAGTTTGGAAAGTCCCTTTAAAAATGATTTGAAAAGTTATTATATTTGAATGTATTTATAAGGATACTTTTGCTAAGAGACGTAAGAACATTTTGTTTAGTAAAAAAAAAATGTCTAGTTAATCACTGTACAATATTTTGTTCTATTTATATGTATGGAATAGGTACTTCACGGAACATGGAACTTCGCAGATTGTGTTGATTTTACGTGAATGCAATGTTGTTTCGATCAGTGGCGTATTTACGGGGGGTGTGCAGGGGTTTTCAACCCTCCCCCCCCAGAACCAAAAAATATTGATTTTAAAAACTTAAATAGGTAACTATAATTAATTTTTGCATATAGAATTTTGTAAGCAATATAATAATTGGAAATTGAACTTGGTGAAAAATTAAAAATGAATATGATTATATTTAAAATTCTGAGTGGTGCAAAATCTTTTTTCATTTTACGATGATGTTTATTTGTTTTATATTTTTCTGTGAGCAATTTATCGGCCAAGAAGATTTAACGTCATAACCTAATTTTTCATGCGTACTCATTTTTTGGCACAAAATTTTACTAATATGGTACTTTGAAGAGCTAATTAGTAATTTCTCGATATTTGAAAAACACATCAGAAAAACTATCGAAAAATTATGAAAAAAACTAGTTAATATAATGGTTATTTCCCCGTAAATCCAAAAATATTGGTTCTAAGCACATGAAAATTTCACAATGTATATATTTTATTCAGGTTTTTTTTTTTTAAAAAAAAGGTTTTAATAATGATTAAAATATAACTACCTATATATAATTTTTGTATCAAAAATGTTTTAAACATATATTTAAGTCTCTAATTAATGTATTTACCATTTTAAATGATTTTACAAATGTGGTTGAATTTTTTTGGTATCTAATTAAAATTTGAAGATCTACCTATATTATTATTACTATAGCAGGCTATGGTTCTTAGATACTTTATCATTTATTACTAAACTAAGGAATAATCAGCTTTAAAATTTAAAAAAAATTTATCAATTAAAACTTAAAAGTACGCCAAATTAATTATTAATATTAGATTTTACAATTCACGTGATCTATCATGTAGTCTGTTTTATGTAGTATTTCTGTTAAAGACTGTTAACCTTATCGTCAGGTCAGTTATACTTATGCCTAAAATTAAATTTTAAATAATTCAAAATTAAAAACCCCCATTTACTATATAGTTTTAATAATATAAAAAAGTAATAAAATTAGGAAAAATGTATAAATATAAAAATATGTAATGTTAAAAAAATGATTTTGTTACTCGTTTTTTTTCGTTCTAATGTCTGTAATGATCACATTTTTCCATACGATACAAAATATTTTACAATGATATTCTAAAAATATCAAAATTAAGTGCATTTAAACATAAAAATTTCGACATTTTTCGAAAGTTCAAAATTCTAATGAAATATTTTAAATAAGTAATCATTTAACAGCAGTCTAACAACAGTCCTTTGTCTCTTTCAACTAAGCGATTTTGCCCCTAAATATAGTAAAATATATAAAGGATATATAAATGATTAGTTTAATAAATTTGGACCCCCCCCCAAAAAAAAAAATTGAAAATATGTCACTGGTCGCCATTGCTAATGCTAATTACCTATATTATATATTATATATATTATAGGTTAACTACCTATTTCTGTTTCTTTGAAATATCTTGGCAACATTACATAATAATATTTGTATGATGTTATGATGTTAATAATGCATATTATAAATATACCTACGTGGCTACGTTACAGTTTATCGTCAATACGACATTACAGCAAATCATTCATATAATGTCACAATTTAACATCAATGTGATATTAATGAGAAATAATTCTACCATATTTCGAATTAACATATCTAATTTAAATTTTATGACTAAATTTATTTATTATTGCTAATTAAATAAATAAATATGTATAAAATATTGTATAGGCTATATTTATTGCACATATACAATATGCATAATAGTACCTACCTATATTAAATATAAAAAAACTCATAAAATGTACTAAGTATATTTATACTATTAAATAAATTTAACGGAAAATATGTTAAAAATACAAAAATATAAATAATTAATAATTATATACAGACAAACAATACTATATACTAAAAATATATTAAAAATGTCCTGATATCCATATCACTACTTTTTGGAAATGTTGATTACAATACAAATATAATAATTATCAATACACTCTTAGATAATAAATTATCTATGAAATCATAGAAAACAACACCACTAAAATCCAAGGAGAGGCGATCCAGCCATTCCCCCTCTCATATACGCCACTGGTACGGGGTAGGTACTCCCACATTTTTGTACCTACCTAAATAATAATTTTTCAGAATATTTAATTTTAATTTTTAAAATTTCCACATTTTTAGCTTTATGGTATTTTTATTTTAAATTTCACTTAATTTTCATATTTTAGATTCTGATCGGAGTGAGGGAGCTAATAGTTTTACAATGAAGTTTAATTTTTTTTCTGTGAACAACTTTTTTAGAACATTATTGTATGTATACAAATTGAATCACCTGGAAAATATTTTTATTAATAAATAAAATAAATGGCGAAATTCTATTTTCCAACATTTTCTACAATCTACATACCTACTAAACTAGTCAAATATTTTTCCAATTTTCTAACAGTAATATAAAAAAAATCCAGTGTAGGATATTTTTATTTTTATTCCAATCATTTTGGGAATATACAATTTTATCATAATCGAAATAATTTTAATTAATTATAATATTAATAGAATGAATAATTTTATTAATTTATCTATAATTAAAGCCATTATTATGTTTATATGTGAGTAGGTACCTATATTTAATGATTCAAGTTTTGGAATAGAAGTATAAAGATCTTTACATCTAAAGAAATCATTTTGTATTTTACCTATTAATTTTATCTATAAAATCGTATGTATATTCTTTATTGAATTTGCTGTAGTTATAATTAATTTACGTTTAGTGGATTAATCTAAATATTTAGCTAAATTATATGATGAATCAGTTTTAAAATTGAAAAGAGGATGATTTTCTTTGTCATTTAATAAAAGGATATAATTGTGAAGCATTTCTATTGATATTACATTTCAATTACAATTTATTTTGGTCCTTTGCAGAAATTATTTCACCAGAGTTTTTGATTAATTAATTAATTTGTTTTTTTTTTTGTAATTATCAGTAGGATTATACCTACTATTACTATAATATTTGAATATTATTCTTTATAAATTCGGAGGTTTTGTCGTGGATAATGATTATATAATATTATCATCTTTATATGCCAAAACTATAGATAGCATTTTACTTAAATGCAGATACAATTATAGCATTATTTGTTCTATGTTTATTTGAAATGCTGTTAATATTTTTATTCTGTTTTATAGCTAAATTATTATATTTTAAGATTTTATTTATATTATTTATACATAAATTATATAATGTTTTTTTAGTATTATCTATTAATTTGTATGATTTAATTATTGAATTGCATATAATTTATATTCTATAACTGATTCATCACGATGTATTAAATAATAAGTTAATGATATGAGAAAAAGTTGTGTGTATGTGTGTGTGTGTGTGTGTGTGAGGAAAATTATTACTTAATATTTTTTTTTAGTTAGCACACATATATTGTGATGTTATAGATGTCCATGTTTTACATATATTCAAGTTCAGACAATTGACAAAATTAGAGGGTTGAGGGTTGTAATTATATTTTTAAACCATTAATATTTGAGATGTTTATGTTATACAATTTGATTAAAATAATAAAATTACATTTATATAGTAATGATTATAATTATTATAACAGCTACAACATTTTTTTTTTACTTATTCAACAAAGCTTTATCTCTGGCTTTATCTTAGTGTCTATAATGTTTGAATTATATATCAAAATATTCAATTTTGAATTTTTATACTGAATATATATATTGACGTTTTCAATTTTTAAGTCTACTTTTTTACTTTTTTTCTTTTTCATTCCGTTTTATGATATTTTTTTCATTCATCTCTGTCTTTTAGAAATATTTTACACACATTTTAGGTATAGGTATATCGTATAAACTTTTTAAATGCAAAATAGAATTACAAATAGAATATTTAAAAAAATAAATACAGAATTACAAATAGTAAATAAATAAAATACAAATTGTAAATTAAGACTACTTATTGTTTCAATAGGTAATAAATAAATATAATAGTGCAACTTTTTCCTATTGTAGAGATTTGAAATTTGAAATACAATTTTAAGTGAATTTTTAAATTTTGCCTATACAGGATGATTATTTTCACATAAAATTTCTTTCTTTGGAAAAGTATTAAATGGCAACGTCTATTTTAGATTCTGAACTTAGTGAATAAACTATTGGTTTTACAATAATTACCTAGCTATACATTGTTTTTTTGTCTCTGTTACCCACTTTTCGGTAGAAGGAGTTTTGAAGTAAAAAGATTTTCATTTTTTTTATGAAAAATTGATTCTAGTTTGTACTTTAAACATGTAATATTTTTATTCTCCTTAAGATGACGCTTACCCGTATTTATTGTCTCTGTCTATCTAACAGACAATATAGCAAAATCACATTACGCAGAATTTAAATTTTGGCGTTTAGATTAAATGTAGGGTATACCTATTACAAAATTTTAAGAGAAAAATAATTTCGAGTGAACCTCGTTGGGCTTTTTGTAAAATATCATCTGACAAAAAAGCTACTTGAAAATATCAAAAACTAAAAATGCCGTAACTTTTTTTTCAGACAATATTTTACGAAAAGCCCAACGAGGTTCGCCCGAAATTATTTTCTCGTTAAATTTTATAATAGGTGTTCAAGTTCTAAAGTTAACCAAAACGCCATAATTATTCAATTCTGCATTGTATAATTTTCCTATATTGCCAATTAGATAGACGGAGACAGAAAATGTAGGTGCGGCGTCCTAAGTGTAAAAAAAAAAACTATGTACCTTTTATACAGCGTCACTACAATACTGAATTATGAGTTATATAAAGTACATAACTGAATTATCAAAATTATATTCCTACATCAGCTGTCAAATTTATCTAAAACTCTGTTATGTGTCAATTTCCTCGTAGTAAATTATATTTATAATCACGCAGTAACGAAATAATTGTATTATTATAATTTGTTTTTTGGTGAAGTATCTCATTGGCGTAATAAGAAATTTCTCTTGGGAGAGAACCAATTTTTAATAGACAACTTTTAAAAAGACGTCTAACCTCAAATTTTTTCATATAGGAAACTAAAGAATATTATAAAAAAATGAAATTCTATCATTCAAAAAATCTTTTAGTTCATTTTAAAAGTGAACTATTTGTGGTCCAGTGTCACTGTCTTTTTTGCCGCTTTTTTATGTGCCTATTTATAAAAAATTGTTGAAAGAATAATAAATTGCCTATATAATACTCCTTAGAATCATATAGTGTAAATAAGCCTCTTGACTTTTTTATTTCAATCAACTTTTTATTATTTGATTCGTATTTTTTAGGAAATTTTAACTTTAATTTAATATCTAATTTTTTATCAAAGAAAAATTATTATTAAACCGTATTAAAAACCGAAATTTGATTTCAAATTATTTTTAGAGAGTTGTTAATATTTAATCAAATAATTAAAATTCTTGACGTAATATGATAATACTAATTTTTGTTGTTGAGATTGATGAAAATTGTTTTAAAAATAAACGACATTTTGAACTTGAACAAAATAGGTATACCTACTTACGTTTATCTAGAAAAAATTAACTTGTCCGTGAACTCGATTCAATTAAATTCTCAAAAACTTGATCGTGAATATTGAATAGGTAGGTAGGTATTAGTTCTTTTTTTCCACATAGATAGGTTATACCTACACGTCCATGAAGTTGCCCCTACCCACCATACGTAATTTTTTTTTTTTTTTTACAAATAATACAAAATAATTGCAAGATTAGGTTTCCTTTTTTCCAAGGTCTGATTTTACCCGTTTAATTTGCCGTTATTAATATCAATTAATAAAATAAAATAATGGTACTGGTCATTACGTAGGTATAATAATAATTTGCACTTTCGACTACTATTTTCAGGTTTCAACCTATATGCCTACCTACGGGAACTATAATGATCGTTTTTGAAAACGTGGAAAATTAAAATGTCAAAAAATATTTTTTTTACCTCTGCGCCGACGTACCTACACGTAAGTATGATATTGTAATATAATAATAATAATTGTCGTCCACATCCGTTACAAATAACAGACTATATTAACAATATTAAAAAAAATATCTATTACGGCACATCATCACCTCCATACGGAGCCCTCCAATAGCGGTAGGCGGTAGCGATGACGTTGCAAGTTGTGTGCGATGACTGTGCGTCCGTACCCGTTTATAAGTGTAGAGAGGGGACCGCACCGAGTTGGTCGTGTACCTCGTAACAGTATTATTGTAGCAGAACGTAGTTTAATATTGCCTATAGTTGTGATTATAACCCGTCGGCCATATTTGTTTTACCACTACCAACCCACCCACCACCAGAACCGTGGTTCATTCTACTGTATCATTGACGTTTTATCATAGAACATAAAAAAAAAAAAAAAAAAAAAGGAAAAAAAGAAAAAGTTCTACAATAATATCATAGTCATTGTCGCCATCAACTGCGTCTTTGCGGCTGTCGTTCGTATTGTATTTCTCAACTTCTGTATCGTGAAATTTTCTTCTCGCGACGCATATTCCTGGCCGTCGTTCCCGTTCCGTCACGACGCAGTACGTGGTTGTGCTTAAACGGCGTGCAAGTGACCAACGACTACCTACCGGACATTTTTAGTCATATTCCCGTCCTCGCGATTAATCCGTTTGTTATCACACACACCGTCCGTCGCAGTCGTATCTAAGCGTACGCCCCTGATCCGTCGCCGCCACCGCCGCCGTCGTCGTCATCATCTCAAACCAGCCGAAAAAACAAGACAATGAGTCCGGACTAGTAAGTATCGCATAATGTGTACTATTATAATTTATAATAATAATACGTACAATGCGAATCGTACATTTTATTGTCGGTTTGTACGACTCGCGCCGAGTTGTTGTGCAATAATTATGTTATTCGACCGACACTCTTCAGAGTTGCGTTGTTACTGATGGTAGCCGTTTGTGTTGTTTTTTAGCGATTACTTGTTCAAGCTGCTGCTGATCGGTGATTCGGGCGTTGGCAAGTCTTGCTTGCTTCTGCGGTTCGCCGATGACACGTACACCGACTCGTACATAAGCACAATCGGTGTTGATTTTGTAAGTTAAAATTCGTAAATCATTACACTTACCAATACATACCTACCTACCTACTTGTAATTTATATGTAACATTACCCTACTTTTATATACCTACAGGCTTTTAATAATTAACTATAAATAACGCAAGAATAATTTATTGTCCCTGTTTTCATTACTAAAATCAAATTTACAAAATATTTTTATTATTAAAAATTTTATTTCTTTTTTATATGACAAATATGAACGCGTTTGTATATGTACAGAAAATCCGTACCATTAAGCTGGATAATAAGACTGTCAAACTACAGATCGTGAGTATTACATCTACCTAGCATTTTAAATTGTAAATTAAGTTATAGGTATAGTTTTTAACACCACTAAGTCACTAATAGCATTTCTCATCTATTTTATTCATTTACACTACACTCATGTTACACATTAATATCATAAAATGGTATGGTTATATAATATCTAAAGGTAAAATTAATAAAGATTCATTGTCAAAAAATAATGTAAGCAATGTTTAAACATCCCTGATAATTTTCGTTAGGTATAGGCCATTGGATAATTATCACTAGTATGACAAGCACATTCATTTTTATTAAATTAATTTGCAAAGTATTTGCTAATAAATATTTAACTAAAAAAAAAGCTTTGACAGTATATCACTTCTGTGTATACCTACGTTTTATTTATTGAAAATATTAGTATTGGTTTGGTTGATGATTACTACTTTATTTTCTAGAATTTTAGCTGTTTTTATTGTTATTAACCATTTATATTATTATAATCAATACCTAGTATTTTAGTAGTACCTATATGCTTGACACATGCTTTTGAACTTATAAATATATTTCAGATAGGTACATATATTCCAATAACAAAATTGTTTGGAGCAAATTTCGTTTTTTTGCACTTTTTAAATTTTTAGATTATTCAAATTTAAATACTACTTATTACTAAAAATAAAAATTTAATTTGACCTAAAATTTTGTTAAACATTTTTTGAACAATCATCAATTAGTAACCTTCAAATATTTTTAAATTTATTATTTCATCTTTTCATTTACAATACCTAAATAAAGTAATTCAGATACAGATGATGTCTCATTGACGTCGATGTAATCCTTTGATGATTGTAGTGTAATATATATAGTAATAATAATAAAATATAGTATAGTATTATTTTAGATTTGTAAGCATATTTAAATCATTGCATTCAAAAAAAATTTTTAAGAACTTTGGTTAATTTTTTTTAAATTTATTATAATAATTTAATTTAACTATTCTTTTCAGCAGTAGTTCCTTGCACTTAGAAACTTACTAAGAAAATAATATTTGACCTATTTAAGTACCAACTAGAATATATACACTATCAAAAAATGCTTCATCCAAAAATTCTTACTTATTCTACCCAAAAAGTGTACAAGTACACTATATACATATAAAATTAAATCTCAAATATATTTTATACATTTCTGAAAAGTAGTCAAAAAGGTTCGACAGTTTTATCACACAAATATTTGATATCTGATTTAATTATTTTGGTTAGTTTTCCTTTAACTTTAGTTTCATAGCCAAAATCAAGAAGTAAACTACCATTAAAAATTATTCGTAAAGTGAATACCTACCTATCTAAATTATAATTGCCATTAACATGTACTTAATGACCTAGTATAATTCTTAATTAAATCTATAAATTATTAACACTATTTTACAATGTTATTTTTTTTTATCCATAGTGGGACACTGCAGGACAAGAACGGTTCCGTACAATTACATCATCATATTATCGTGGAGCACATGGAATTATTGTGGTATATGATTGTACAGACATGGAGACATTTACCAATCTAAAACAATGGTTGGAAGAAATCGCTAGATATGCATGTGATAATGTCAACAAATTATTGGTAGGCAATAAGTGTGATTTACATGATAAGCGTGCTGTAGACGAAGCAACTGCTAAGGTTAGTATTTACTAATTAGTAATTATATAAATGATGTAGTATATGACTTACCTAATATTTTATATAAATGTATTATGGATAACTAATGGGCAGCTTTTGTTTTAATATTTTTGTAATAGGTAGTACATGTAATATATTAGGTACATTATTGAAATTAAAATGTTTTATTTTATCCATGGTTGTAACGAGGAAAGATTTGACATGACCCCTTGAAAAAAATCACTATCAAATATAAGAAAATTTTGCCTAACATGCATTTTTGTTGTTTCTATGAAACTGTTATTTGTTTAGGTTAGGTTTGTTTCTATATCTGTAGTTTAATAAATAATGAACTTTATGCCTCTTAGATTATTATTATTTTACTTATTTAGAAATTAAATAGTAGTGTACAAGGATCCTTTATGATGAACTTGCATTTTTAGCAGGTGGCTAATAAGATTAAATACAGGTCCACATAAAAGTCTGAACATTATAAATCTGAATTTTTAATATATTGAAATCGTAATATATCTACTGGACAACAAATTTTGATTTTTATTTTATCGAAAATTTAATGAACTATTTTTATTATTTATTTATTTATTTATATGAAGAAAAACTCCATTTACAAATTATAAATTTACAATAAAATTAGCAGTTAACATACAACAATAATTTAATCTGAAAATGATATTAATATATAAAAAATGGCTTGAACATATATTGTAAGTATAATTAATAATATTAACCAAACTATGTAATATAATAATCTTATATAATTAAATAGTATACACAAGTAGCACATTTATAAATAAGATTTTAAGGTATACATTGAAAGTGGTTTTAATATCTCCTTGGTTACAAAAAATTAATCTAAATTAGTGGAATTTTCTAGTCATTAATGGCGATAATATTAAATATTTAGTTTCAACATGATTGATTAAAAACAATTATTTATTTCTTGTGTTTTTATTATAAATTCTAAAGTAAAATAGACATATTCAAGTAACTTAAAACACTATCATAGAAGAATGAGGTGGTCTTTGTATATTGCATTTGTGAAGGAGATAAATCTTAAAAATGAATTTTGAATTGCTTCTAATGTTTGATTTTTATTATTATTAACTGGTGACCAAATGAAAGTAGCGTATTAAGATTGTAGTACAAGTGAAACATATATTTATCAAAAGCAATTTCTTTTAAAAATCCTGATTTTGATAATGCAGTTTCTTAACTTATCAATATGAAAATTAAAGTTTAGTTTACTATCAAAGAAAATATCTAAGTCAATTATAATGGATTCGTGTACCAATGTAGAGTGAAATAATGTATGATTAAATATATATTAATATTTTTATATGTAAAAGAAATGACTGCACATTTATTAATATTTAGTTTTATTCTATTATTAATGCACCATTCTTGAAAATTATTTAAGTCTGATTGTAAATGTAACGCATCACATTCTGAAGTTATAATTTTAAAAAATTTTGTATCATCAGCAAATAATAGTATATTAGAATTTTTAATTATAGACGCAATATCGTTAGTACAGAGTAGAAACAAAATTGGCGATAAATGGTTACCTTGTGGTACACCCGATTAAATGTTAATTAAATGAGAGGTATATTTGCCGTGCTTTACTATTTGTATTCTATTCTCGAAAAAAGAATATTGCCATGATAAAAAAGGATTATAGATTCCATAATTTTCTAATTTTTTAATGAGTATATTGTAATCTACTCGGTCAAATGCCTTATTAAAGTCAGTGTATATGACATCAGTTTGTGAATTTAAAGCAAATGAATCAAAAATATTTTGTTTAAAATTTACTAAATTGGTTATTGTTAAACAAAAATATTTTTGGTAGTATAGAGATTTTTGATATCGGACGATAATTTTTTATAGAAGAAGGGTTTCTTTTTTTATGGATAAGCGTTTTATTTTACAAAATGCCATAGTAATTATTACTATTTGTATTTTTGTACAATATACATGTAATATATACTAAATAATGATAGGTACGCAAAATTTTTTAAATCTTCACCACAAATGTATTACCTATAATATTAATATATATAATGTAATATATAATATTAAAATAGGTACATAATTTGTAAAAATAAAAATTTAATTAATTTTACCAGTGAGGGCAAATGTTTGTGTTGGGGCGGTTAATATGTACTACACTAAAAACTTATATTTTGACAATGGGGAAATGTCTACATTTTAAAATTAATTAGGTTTAGAACGGGTGTTAACTTGCAGTTAACATTCGTGTGTTGTCAGCCTAAAAAATCATTTTGTTTGTTTTACTACCGAAAATTATTGGTATTACATAGTAGCGTGGCTATAAGTTGTATCCAAGTGCAAATCAAATTATTGTGCCCCAAAAATAAACAAAATTAAAATAATGATCTTTTGTATAAACTAAGATTAGAGGAGGAGAGATAAAAGTTTGGTACCGCTTATGGTAACATCACTGTGTTACTAATGAATATTTGTATAATTGTTATTTCTATACAACAAGATTATCTAATCTATAGTTTTTAATGATGTTATGATGTTAATTTATTTATATTGAATTTATTATTGATAAATAATTCATTAATTATAACTAAAAGTTGGCCATTCCCTTCTAATATATATGAACACTATTACATTATATATTTCATAATATTAATCCTTCAAATTAAGACAAATATACATAATAGTTTTGTATGTCTACATAGGAATATGCCGATCATCTGAAAATACCATTCCTGGAAACGTCTGCAAAACAAGCAACTAATGTGGAATTGGCTTTTTTGACTATGGCCGCCGAAATTAAGAATCGTATTGGACCACAAGATGGCCAAGGTCCGGGAGGTGCAGCCGACGGAGTTGGAAAAGTGACAATTGATTCAAAATCATCATCAGATACATCTGGAGGATCAAGCGGCTGCTGTTAACAAAAATAATGGCGTCGTAAACATTATAGCACACATGTGACCTATCGTCACAAATGATGAAGACCGAGATAGATGATATATATATATTATACAACTACTAATTAAAACAAAATTTACAGCTGGGGAAATACATTTTCGAATCCTTAAAACGTAAAAATATTGAACGAGAAACATAGCATTGGTGGCATACCCGCTGCCATTTTGCATTATATTATACCTTACCTTATTTTTTGTTTTTATTTTAACTGCGTTTAATTTGTGTACATATACATATGATATATTTTATTATTATTATTATTATTATTATTATTGCCTATAATTATTATTAATTACGTCGTCATAGCAGCATCAGTCATGGTTTGTTCTTTATTATTATTCTAATTTAAATATTAATGTTAGTAATCTCATATTACTCAACCCCGGCACATCGAAAACATTCCTTTTATCAAATTTACTCGGTCAGAAAAAAAAAACAAAAATGCTTAAAAATAATTTGCACTCTGCTGTTATTCAATTACATGAATTTTTATGTGTACCTTCCTGTCGCACGCATGCACATTGTGTAAATCTCAATTTCCTTTAAACCTTTTAAGGTATTTATACCTTCAAATAAAATATATGTATTTTTTTTTTACCTATTATAATGTAATGTATGATTCAGCCTGTCATCCAACAGCAAATAAAAAATTGCATAATTATGTATACATATGTATGTATTTTTATAATCATATTATTATTATCATTATTATATATAGTTTTTTTCTCTTATGATTTTTTTTCTTTTAATTTTGTTATAAAACATATATTTATAAAATAATGCAATACAATAAAATAAAGTAAATAGAAATTTATAACAAAAAAAACTGTGTATATACCTGCCATTAGCTATTACCTGCCAATCTTATTAATTCTAGTTTTTAAATGGTACCTGATCTCCAATCCTTCTATGATTAAAAAACTGGCAGCTGGCAAATGTGTTAGCAACTATTTTTTTTCTGATAAGGAGGGATTCTCAAACTAAGACACGCTTAAGGTGTGAGTCGCATAGTCTGCATACATCTGGCTGGCTACACTTTTGTATACGTCTTCATCATTTCCTTTTTAGGTTTGTTCTAGATACAAATGAAATCTTTTGGCTATTGTGGTTTTATTTTAG
The DNA here is from genome assembly GCA_025469235.1 of Pemphigus obesinymphae. Classification (NCBI taxonomy): domain Eukaryota; kingdom Metazoa; phylum Arthropoda; class Insecta; order Hemiptera; family Aphididae; genus Pemphigus; species Pemphigus obesinymphae. The sequence goes on along the minus strand of JAIPRL010000738.1, from coordinate 37,866 downwards.
GGGGGGTTGTGGAATATTTTCACGATTTTGGCATATATCACTAAAAACTATCCCAATGAAAATAAACCACCAGAATTATTCGCATCGGAGGCCGCTTTTCATTCTCCCGACTATAAAACTATTTTTAACTTATTACAATAATATTATTTAATGGGATTTTATAACATAATATATATTATAATAATAGCTATTGTAAAAAATACACTAAATAAATAAATAGTAATATGTAGTCAGTGCTAGATAGTAGACATGGCGGTGATGGCACGATCACTGCTAACCTGTAGTTTTTAGCGTCCAGTATAATTGTTGTTAATTTGTACATCCATTACAATAAACTATGTGATGGGGCGAAGATATTAAATAATGGTTTTTCACCGTCACAGTTCCATTTAGCAGTAATTGTAAAATGTCAGTTTTTAGAACACGGGATATTAGAAAAATTGTGTTTTTATCAACAAATTAGTAGTAATACTAAAAATGTAAAACATTTTTCTTTAATAAAAATATATTTGCGCTTAAAATGAATAGTTTGTCCATAGCTGATAGTAATATTTCTGTAAATATAACTGATTAAGTAATCATAAGTACATTTATTATTAAGATTAGGATGATTGTAGTATTTTGCATATTTTAATAAATGCATAATACAACATAAATATTTTAACATTTGAAATTTTTGATTAAATTGACAATATTTGTAATTATAAAAAATCTGGTCAGTTGGTACTTAGGTCATGGGGTAGAATATTGATGGTGGATACATTTTGACAATTTTGGGCTTGAGTATAATTTAAAAAAAAATTGAGAACCATGACAATTTTATTTGTTATTTTCCCTACATTTGTAAAAGATAGTTTTTCTTTACAATTAAGAGGATCCTACCATAAACCTTCAACTATATAGTATATAGTACACCCAATCAAAACGCGGCAGAAAACACCTTATAGCATTTACAATGCTATGCATTGTAGAATGATTATTTTTGTTACCAAAAAATAGGTAAGAACAAACTATATTCATATATCAGCTTTTTAAATTTTATTTGTAATTGTTGATTATATAGAGTTTTGTAAATATGATTTTTTTTATGTTTTTCAACAGTATAAAATATGGTAGAATTAATTTATCGTAAAATTCTGGCTTATGATCATAGTGTATCGTATCATCTCATTTTTCTATTAATACCAATATTGTTGACCTACAATTGGAAATGCGAAAACACGGTTTTTTGATAAATGTCATAATTACACAATAAAAAATGGTACTGATATGTGTCTATATTTAAAATATTTTTAAATTGTTGGATTTTTATTTTATAAAAATTGACCATACAAAATCTCTTAAAAAACTAGTATGTGGCCTCCTCTTAAGGAATCTACAGGAAAAATTAAAAAAGTATAAATTAGAACCAATTTGCTATCAAGCTCTTTACTTCAAAATCTCTTATTTGACACCTAATCAAAAAAATTGTATAAATGAAAATAAAACATATCTAAAATATAGATTTTTCTATCCCACTCAAATTCTTAACATAAATGTTTTAATGTTAAAAATAATCATTTTTTTTTTTTTCAAATAAATATCTTTTTGTTCCCAGATTTGTTTTTCATGAATACATATTACTGGTATCAGATTGAAGCAGGGCTTGAAAACATTTTTTTTTATTTTTTTTTTATTACAACATGTTTAGGTTTAGAATGTTATTTGAAGTTTGCGATACAACATTATCCATTAAAAAGTTATTTAAATTTTGCATTATAATGCTATAGATTTTTTCGTTATAACGTTTTCAAGGTCGGAATTTAAATGAAGTGAGAATGTATTGGTTTTAATGTTTATTTTTTTATGGGTAGAAGGATTGAACAAAAGTATTGGATTGAAGAGCGTATTGATAACATATTGATTAGTTGTAGACCATCTATATCTGGACTGTTTATTAAGTACTGATGTTGACAGTTGTATTTTATATATCTATACTAATTTCCTATTTATAAAATACAATTCTTAGAAGGAGGGATTTTAAAATATTTATGTTATAAAAATGTAGGGCTTGAAAACATTATACTTATAATGAAAAAAATCGATAACGTTATATATATAAAAAAAAAAAAAAACAATTATGTTATAGGTAACAAAAAAAAATTAACGTTTTCAAGTCCTGGTATTATTAGTCAGGTATGTTAAACGTCAATAAATACATTTTATCATGGTATTTCCTGCAAATTTCTCATCTAAATCTATATGGCACTTAACGTCAAAACACTCGAAAATCATGTGACATATCATTTTGTATGAGAATTTAGGGAGAAATAACAATGTAATTATTTTTTATAAAAAAACTTGGGTTTTAAAAGTAGAAAAAAAAATTTCAAAACTTTATGTTATTGAGTTGTACTTATTTTAATATTCATTTTAGAATAATAAATGCATAAACAACATTTATAAGGATATATTTTTGAGCATTTTATGACATTCTAAACTTATATAAACCTAAAGCCTATTTATTAACTTTTTATTATGGATTTGCTTTTAACTTGTAAATATATAGTTTCGCAGATAAAATTATGTTTATTTTCATACTTCAAAAGTAAAATTAATTAAGAGTCATTGAGTAGGTAGCCTTTTTCCATTTTATTTCATATATTTTTCTCTAGCAAAATACATAATATGAACAATTTATAATAGTAGTTATTATTATTATTATTACCAGTCTCAATTTATAAACAAATATTATAAATCAAAATCTCAAATAACGAAACACAATTTTAGATTTCAAATCTTAATATTATTATAATATATCTATATTTACAAATATAAAAGTTATAATAAAACTACTAAATACACGAAGGGCCACCGATATTGTTACTGTTGTTGCCTGTGGACATAGTTGAAGTGCCATCACAACCTAATAGTGATGAAATATTTGGAGCATTTAATTGTTGCGAGTTATTTAAACAAGAAGCTGCAGTCCCTACAGAGGAAGCATTGTTTAATTGCTGTTGTTGCATTGATCCTCCTAGTAAACTTTGTTGTTGTGTACTTGACCCTCCCAATGATGCAACTGATGACAATATATTTAGAGATGGTGGTGGCGGAGGTACAACATTACTGGTGCCATAGCAATTACTACGCAATGCTCTATACTTGGCGAGTTCATTAGGAAACGTTTGTCCCAAATCCGTCAATACATTGGCCTTGAATTTTTTCAAAGCATCTATTTTTCCCTTGACCTGTTCATTTTTATGCAAAGCTTTCTCTATACAATCCTTGGTATAAAGTTGAGGATTACGCCCTCTATCAATGTACCTAGACAATATAGGTATTTGAAAAAGTGAAAAATATAAATAAATATTAAAAATAAATCACAATCATAAATTAGTACTTCTGCTCGATTTCATTGAAGAAAATAGTATCAATATTTTTAGAAGTTATAAAACATAAATGTAACAAATTAATTTAAATAAAATTGAATCAGTATTTATAGTTAAATTGTTTAGAAGATACTAACACACAACATTTTTATTTTAATACAAAATACATAAATGTTAACATAATATATTAATATGAGTAAATTATATTAATTTGAGTTATCAAATAATTATTATTTTATAAATGAAATGTAATAGTAGAATACTAGATTTGATAATTTCAATGCTTAAACAAAAAATAACTATAAAATGTAAGTTTTTTGAAAATACATGCATAAACTCACTCAATTTAATCAATAAATTAAAAATATACCTATTTACGAGTATTTGTGTATCTTTTATGCTCTTAAAACATGTTTTTTAAATTTGCCGACTAATTTTAAATTTGCTCTTTGGCTGATGTAAGTTCAGATCTTACAATAAAACTCATATGATCATTTCTATTTAAAAATGTATTATACTCACTCAAATACTTCCAAAGGCACATGTATATCTTGGACATTGGACTTCAATTTATTGATTTCTTGCAAACCGGTTACAGCATTTTGTCTGAATATTATAATGAATAAAAAGGTTGTAAGTTGTAACTTATATTTGGTAGGCACATATAGCTATGGTATAATTTAATGTAGGAAAAAAAGCCATGAAAAAAATGTAATATCAATATTATAAAATACTTAGGTAGCCTGTAGGTAAACACATTGTAGCAATTCGCCCCAAACATGTTTACTTTACTTTCAGAATAGTAAGAAATGATAAAAAAAAGAATGATCCACAATTGTAATAATTTAAAAAATATATATAATATTGTATTTTCAATATGAAATGTACCTATAATATAATATAGGTACCTAATAATTGATACCTATTTTAATAATAATATAATAATTTGAATATAATATTTTATATTAAAAACATGATATTATATATTATATTTTAGATTCTGATTGAAGCAAGGAATGTATTGGTTTTACAATGATGTATTTCTTTTTATAACTGTACCCAAAAATTCTATATCCAATAATTACATGTTTCATCATTTTCCAGTAACAAATTGTAATTAGTTAGTATTTTAGAAATCATTGTTAGATTTTCCCAATACATTTTAATATGTAAAGAAAAAAACCAAAAATTTTAAAACTATTTTAACAAAATTTACTATAGTTATTTCTCTGCAATTCTGTAAATAATACTTAATACACTTGAAATTTTTAATGAAAATGTATTAGAGTACAAAATTAACATAAAATATTTTCAAATTTTTTTTCACAATTTTTATTTTAATTACTATGATTGTCGATCATTCTTCTTTTTATAATAATTTCTAACCATTTTGAAAATAAATAAGAATAAGCTTAGGGCGAATTGCTTTGATGTATATACTTACTTACAGCTTAAAGTGATATTAAAGTAGGGTTGCCATTTGTCTCGGTTTAGCCGAGACACTACCAGTTTTGAGCACACTGTCCCATTATTTTTTAAATCCCGGGCGACACGTTTAAAAATACCGGTTTCTTGTAATATGTCCCATCTTTGTATATAGATTAGCTAAAATTGAAAATTTGTTGATAATGAAACATTAATACTAATGATTTGATTTTGATAAAAAAAAAAAAAAGAGATATATATATAGTGTTTGGCAATTAAAAGCTTATAAAATAAATTGTGTAAGGCAATGACTATAATTTTATTAATGGTCAGTCTTGTATATTTCCAAACTTATAAACGTGTCAAGTATAAAAAATAAAATAACAATTATGATCGGTAATTACATATAATAACAATATCATATTATGTACCTTTATGTGTTGATGTAAATACAATAATAGTAAGTTCAAAAGTGATAAGAAAATAAGCGAAGAAAGTCAGATAGATATTGAATATTACTCAGAAAATTGTATGGTAAACTGGCATGAAATTGAAATTTAATATTTGTAAAGTAGTTTAAAATAAAAATAGTTTTACTTACATTATTATAGTAGTGCTTAAAACTAGTTTAAAAATAGCCTAATTATTATTATTATTATTTATTTATTTCAACTTCACAACAATAAATTTTAAATTTAATATTTACATTTATAAGTTGATACCTATTCCCTATAAGCAATAGCTTGTGGCGAGAGTAGGGAGTCTAATAAAATGATTAATCAATTAAATATATACATAATTATACAATACATAATACTAATAATAAGAGTAAATAATTATAAAAATAACTACTACTAGCATGATAAAATAACTATAATAACATAACAATAATAATAATGATGTAAACTAATCAACATTATAAAATGATTGCATATACAATTTTTTTTTATCATTAATTTAAATTTAATATCATTATCGATTAATTTGATATTATCAGGTAATTGGCTGAATAATTTAATCCCTCTATTTATGTAATAATTACTCATTAAAGATGTATTTAGTTTAATTAATTTTAAATTACCCTTATTCACTCTTCTTGTATTATATGTATTATGAAATTTAAAATCTTTTTTATAATTGATGTTTTATTGTACAATAGTTCCAATGTTAATATTTTTAGTTTTTGAAATAAATCATTGTGTCATTTTTAAATATATAAACATTTTTCATAATTACTCTGATGAGGGTTCTATGTGTTACATTAAGTGGTTCTAATTAAAGAGATTAAAAGTACAACATTTTTCTACTTGAAAATTATATGTATGATAAATGTAAAAAAATCATATTAAATATCAAATATTTAGGTACTTAATTGTGTAATTCGTAGAACAATTACATTTTACTAAAAAACGTTATTCAAATTTTAGTTAGAAATAGGTAGCTTATTTTTTTTTTCGTAAATAAATAAGTTGCAAGTCATTTAAATATAATATAATTGTTATATTGTAAGACAGATATGTATATATATATATATATATATATATATATGTATATTATATATTATTATGCCTACATATTTTATTATGATATGACTTTTTTTTATAATAGCTATGTCCCGGATATTAAATTAAAATAAATGGCAACCCTATGTTAAAGACTTCTATACATGAATATTAAATATTAAAATATTGTTAAGAACTTATACAATATGATATTAAAAATCATACCGAAACATAAATAATAAATAAAAATTATTGTATCTAATAGATTTATATTTATTTAATGTTCAATAAATCAATAATTGATCAGGTGAATTTTATGAAATGTTTAATATTTTTCTCAATTATAATTGTAATTGTTATTAGTATTAAAAAATATACTTGGCAGGTGCAGAAAGTAAAATTGTATCACACACGTTATAAAATGGAACTCATTATATTGCCATTTAAATTAACGTGTTTGTAAGATCAGGCATGTAAGCAAAGGGAGGCGTTGACGACGTCCAGTCACCTTAGAAAATTCAGTGGCCCCCTCTAGGTTTTTAAGACTTGTATTTAGGTATGTTATATTGGTTATGTTTTTAATTTTAAACACAGCAAGGTATGTAAATATACAATGTGTTTAAACTTTTTTTTTTTTTGTATACTCTGTATATACAAATTTTTTGTATATACATTTTTTTGGATAGAAGTTTTAAGGTAAAGAATTTTTTTGATAGAAAATATTTGTTTTAATTGATTAAGGTGTGTTAGTTAGATACTATAGAAAAATCATTGTTTCGATTTTTCCAATAATTTAAACAATTTAAATTTCTTAAACGTAAAGGAAAACTGAAAAAAATTGTTATAGATAATTGAAAAAAATCAAATCAAAACCAGTCTCTACTTGAAATGTATACCAAATATTTATTATTGCATTATAGAAATTAACTTGATGTGACAAAAATTCAAAACGTTTTAACTATAAGTATATATATATTCAGTAATGAGTAAATAGCTTTCAGATAGAAAATGTATTCTAGTTGGTACTTTATGATCAAGTACTAAAACATATAGAAACATAAGTTTATGGTCTGATACTCTTAATAGGTCTCAGACCGTCATACAAAGCAAAGCAAATACTTTAAAGGTCATTTTTCAAAATAATATTTTATGGAACTTTGCTTCGGATCTTTTTTTTAATGCAGTAATTTATCTTTTCTTTCAAATTTGGAATAATAATAATATACTATTCTGTCCAAGAACAAAATGGATGATGGACCAATTTCTTTTATTAATTAACTTATTTTAGGTTTTCAATACCTACAATTTATTAATATTTCTGTACGATTTCAAGAAGTGATGCATTTTTTTTTCATTTTCCATATCAATTGAATGTAAAAAAAAAAAAATTTGGGTCATCCTGGTTACATGTCTGCATAGGTCATTCAGAAAAATTGAATGCATTTATTCCAAACATTGTAGGTAGGTATATTATTATTATAAAAATAAATTATAGGCAATATCTCAGAATTAGTTAATTCTATTTCTATTATTATAATCAAAATCATGTCGCCTTTCCTCTTTCTTAAGATTCAATAGTAGTATTAATTTTCATGACATTTACATTTTGTTCCATTTGGATAGCTTCGATAAACTTATGAAATAATGCATAACAATATAAATCGAGTAAAAAACTAAAATCCCTATGCTATCCTTGGAATTATTAATAAATGTTCTTAGCATACTAAATTTACCTGTAGTATAACAATACCATAATATATTATAATATATATTATGGGAAATCTATCACTATATAATTCACTGTTTTTAGTTTACAAGCCTTGTGTTTTGTTATTATAACTTTTGTGTTTTTTACTGTCACCTGAAAAATTACTTATATTACGAAAAAGTATCTTATGAAACAGCATATTTTTCAATGAAGCTTATTGATTATCAAACCACTACCATACTCTTGTAGGTATACTAGTTTATTATATTTTATGCAGAATACTTTAATGCACCTAAACTACATAGAACTAGGTATAAGTACATAGTTCTATGTTACCTACAACCTACCTATATGTACATGTAAAATATCGACATAACAGTTAATTATTTATAAAAGCATTTTATGTTTCGATAAAAGATATAGACAGACAGAATAATTTATTAGTTGGTATTAGGTACCTCATACTGTTCTTCTTTTATAAATTTTAAGTGTTAAAAAATAACAAAATATAGATTTAATATATTCAATATTAATTAGGTACCTACCAACCAAAATTTTTTAAATATATAGTATCATGTGTCTGAATATAAAGTTGAAAATATAATTTAGGGTGCTTGATATTAAAAAAATATAAATCATCGATATGAAAAAATGTCAGGAAATAAGGCATGTTTCACGCTAAAACAATCATGAAAATATTTAAAAGAAGTTGTACATACATTTTTTGATTTAAAACGGTTTGCCCTTGAGGTTGAAAATCAGCTACTATAATGCGTATTTGTCGGATATTCTCTACGAACATCTCCAATTGAGTTTCTAATTCTTCCAACGGCGATGATGAACTAGACGATGCCATTATGTACTTCAGATTTTTCAAAATTAGACAATCGATTATTATTTATTCAAATAATATGCATTCATCGTATACCTACATTGTATCAGTTTAAGTTACTAAAACTGTAATTTGAATATCAAATACCTAAGTACCCAATTTTATACATTTTAGTACACTGTCGGAATTTCGAAATTGGACAGCATAACTGGTTGTCAGTACTTGTCACTTGTATTTGTTATCACGTATTCAAAATTTCTGAAATTGGAACATCATAACGGCTTAACTATGTCATAATAAAAGTAACATTAACCACAGACTAATTTCTATGCTAAAAATGATAAGTTATAATTTCGGTAACTCGTTACTCAACTGCATAGAACAAGAATACGACTGTATACAAAAACAGATAAATACTATCACTAATCTATATTATCATCTATTGTGTTTTGTGCTATTATCACGGAATATTCTGTGTTATTATCTAGTCTCTTATCTATCTGCGTGTGAAACAAAAAACAAATGATAGCTGATGCGTAACCCACTGAACTAAAAACATAAAACGCGTATTGGGAATATAATTTGTGCCACTGAACTGTTCAGTGGCGTAACCGTAACGTCACTGAATTTGTGCGCTACGTGATCGTTCCTCGCTAAACAAACCAACAAATAACAATATTATCATAATAATAATATAGGTATTATACATTTATCAATATAATTATAATAATATATTATTCATATTATTTTACATTTATCCTCTAAACGGTCTAAGCACAGTCGCACAGATTATATTCATATAAACCGTGCTCTAAAGTATAAGTGTTCTGTGGCATAATTTAGGTATACACGCTTACAAAAAATCGGTAGGTATAGTGCGGCGTAAGCGTTTGTTACCTACCCTAACAGCTTATCACCGTAATCAGTAAAAAAATGTACAGAAAACTATTTATTTATTTAATTTTTCAAGCATAACATTTTTCAATAATATTGACAGTTCTTAGTCTGAAAAATAGAAAGGAAAATATATGTATATATTAAAAAATTCTTGTAAGTACTTACTTCAATAGGCATATTGAAAAACAGAATTACAATATATATTAATTATTTTTTTTTTAAATAAATTGAAGAAAATTAGCCTTGATTTCGTGTACACAAAGTAGTATTAAAGAAAAAAAATTACAAAGTAGTATTACCTCTTAAGAAATAAGCGGGTTGGTCCTCTAAAATTGATACATGAATATGATATAATGAAAGAGCCACCATAATATTATAGTAACAATTATGTGCCCTATAGAATGACAGAGTTAATATTATTAGTTCGTCAATACACCATTTAATACACCGGTTGTTGGCGTTGTGGTTATTATTATATACAGTAGAACTCCGATTATCCGAACGCCAATCATCCGGACGTCCAATTAACCGGACGAGAAAAAAAAATGAAATTGTTCGTAGCTTATTTGAAGAAGGTGATACTGAAAAAGAGGAAAATGAAATTGACGATTTGACTGAAGGTGAAAATGGGCCGTCTCATTCTGAAGCTTTTGATGCATTGGATTTGGCGTTTAAATGGTTTGAGAGGCAAGAAGAATCGAACACCACTCAATCGTTGCAATTAAGAAGATTGAGAGACATAGCTGCTCTAAAGAGAAAGTCAACTATGAAGCAAACTAAAATATCATTATTTTTCAAAATAAAATAATAATGTGCCAAGTCAGATTTTTTTTTGGTTTTAAAATGTGTCGCATATTATAATTAAGGCTTATTTTGTTTCAGTTAAATATATAATAAAATTATTTGTTTATGGTTACGAATTTTAAATTATATTACATATATATTAATAATAAATACAATAAATACATACAATATATATTCATACAATTATATAACTTTTGATATATCATACGTCAATCAACCGGATATTTGCTTATCCGGACCACTCTTGACATTAATTAGTCCGGATAATCGGAGTTCTACTGTATATTGTACACAAAATGTGATAAGAGTACGGGCGCAGGTACGGCCCGTACCGGTTTTGTTTTTGTATTTAGTCGAGAACGCTGTTCCGTCCGTTGAAAAGAAATAAAGTTGTAATAAAATATGTACCATATGTACCTACCTACATAAATCGGAGTTCAAATTGATATTGTAAATTAAAATCCTATAATTACTAAACTATATCCGGAATCAGTGTTTAAGTACAATATACGGTACAGAACACCGGTGCTGGAAAAATCGTTTTCATCTTTAAATTCAAAATGTCCTTTTTCAGGACCATCTCCTGGTTAACAGTTTTAACACAAGATAATAAATATTGAAAGTTTTTCTGCATTTAAGAGCAAAACATTCGTTCGATAAAAGGTGGATAAATGTGTAGAATCTATTATATTTTCATTGATAAACGATCCAAATCATCTTCAGTCAAAGGACTATTAAAGAATAGTGTCCGATTAAGGAGTGACAGAATAAGTGAACAATGTGTAAAAAATGCATGCGAACCCACATATATATATTATTGACTTGACTTGCTTTGTGGGGGGGGGGGGTACTCTGTCTCAAGCTTGTGCTTCTACCAGAGAGTTGGATGTAGCAGAAGTTGTGAGGTGTGGGTGTAAAGAATTTTCAGATTTTAGAAGTTTAGAAGAATAGTGGACGGTTTCTTTTGTAACCGTCAAGAAGTCGCCTGGTCGGGTCGATATTTCAGAAATGTGGGGGAAATGGGATGCGGTTATGGAATTTTTAAGTTTGAGTGAGGAGGAGTTTATGAATTCAAAGATAGACTGCATGTTGGTGGATTTCCTGATGGTGTGATTACTAACATAAAGGGGGACTCCCCCCGGGGGAGGTTTGTGATTTTTCGGAGAGTGTCGTTTTGAATCGCTTCGATGAGGGTCCAGTTTGAATTGGGAGATATTTGAGGCCCAAGCGGAGCAGGCGTAAGTTAAGATGGGGCGCATGTATGTTTTGAAGATGTATACTTTAGTACGGACGGAAAGGGGGCTTTCCTTGTTAAGCATGGGGAAGAGGAGGTGGCCTGCTGCTTTAGTTTTGTTAATAACGAACTTGGTGTGGGCTGAAATTAAGGTTCCTGTCGATGAGATACCCAGGTATCTTATCGAGTGGGACCAGTTTATTGGGGCGTTGAGAATTTTTGTATAAATGTTTTGGGTATTTTTGTTAGTGAAGAAGATGGATGACCAGGGTTGGATGAGATTTATTTGTTTTTGGAGATTAGAAACTGCCGCGGAGTTGGATTTGCTGGTGGCATAGAGAAAGGTGTCGTCGGCGAAGAGTGCAACCTTAGCTTTGGCGTGGACAGGGAGGTCGTCAACGTACAATACGAACAGATGGGGGGAGAGGCAGGAGCCTTGGGGGACCCCGCGAAGATGTTCCTGTGAGAGAAGAATTTGTTATCTACTTTAATGGAAAATTTTCTGTTCTGGAGGAATGACTTGATAATTTTGACGAGTTGGGTGGGGATTCCTATGGAAATAAGTTTGAAGATGAGGCCGGGATGCCAGACTTTGTCGAAGGCCTATTGGACGTCGAGGAGGACTGCTGCGGTTTTCCTACTTAGGTTTTTGGCCGAAATTATATTGTCTAGGACATTTACTAGTTAGAGGGTGGTACTGTGGTGGTGTTTGAAGCCGAACTGTTTGGGGCGGATGAGGGGGGAGGAATAGGTTTGCAGTCTGGTAAGGAGGAGGCGTTCAAAGATCTTGCTAAGAGTGTTGAGGAAGGAGATCGGACGGTGGTTAGAGGGAGATTTGGGGTCTTTGCCTGGTTTGGGAATCATGACAACGGTGGCTTGTTTCCAAGAAACCGGGAAGTATTCGAGGTGGGCGCAACCGTTGAGAATGCGGCAGATACCTATGGAGGATTAAGAGCTTGTTGAGATGCTTCAAGACGAAATTTGAGATAAGGCCAGGGCCGGGGGCGCTACATTTTTGAAGTTTCCGAATAGTGTCCTGGACTTCGCCGGGGGAGAAGAAGTTTTTCTGATGGGAAAAGGAGGAGGAGTTGTGACTGAAGAGAGATTTGCGAATGACGGAGTCGTAGGGGAGGGAATATTTAGAAGCAGTGAATTGATCTTGCATGGTATCGGCGAAAAGTTCGGCTTTACCAATTGGATCGTAGATATAAGGGAGTCATCATTGGATTTGAGAGGGTTTGCGGAGGAGGCCTCTATTGATCTGGTAGAAGGTGGAACGGTCGTTGGAGTCAGATTTGAGGGAACCTAGGAGGTTGAACCATTCATTTTCCCAATGGGAGGAAAGAAGAGTTTGGGCGTTGAGACGGGCCTTAAAGATGGGGTCACAGGTTCTTTGCCATTTAGAACGGAGGCGCCTTTTACCGGAAATTTCGAGGAGGATGTTTTGGGGGAGATCTTGTTTGGTGTTAGCAGGAGTGAAGACGGAGGTGCAGTCAGAAATAGCGGTGGAGATGGTGTCGGCGAGTCTTGAAATTTCAGAATCAATGAATTGAGGAGAAGAGGTATTTGGGGGAGAAAGATGGGTGGAATTTAGGATTTCTTCAAATTTTACCCAATCAATGATGTGAGAGGGTTTTTTTTTGGGGGGGGGGTGCGTTATGTGGGATGCGTTAAGGTTGAGATCTAGTAAGATTGGGGAGTGGTCGGAAGAGAGATCGGCTGGAAAGTTGGTTATTTGAAAATTTAGGGACCCGGTTTGAGCAAGGTGATGTCGAGGCGATGGTTTGGATTGTTCGGGTAGTGGGTGGGGGAAGATATAGCGGTGACTGAAGTATCGAGTCTTTGGTCTAGGTAGTTTTGAAGGATGCGACCTGAGGGGTTTAACGAGAGACTGTTCCAGGAAGGATTTTTGGAGTTAAGATCACCCTCTATGATTGTGTCGCGGTCGGAGGTAAGAAGAGGGGTTTTAGGACTTTTATAGACGGCTACGAGTCTCATTTCTGAGTTTCCTAGTCGAATGTGAATAGAAGTATTGGTAAACGAAGTTTTTGGGATTTTGACGTGGTGATGGATTAGTCGTCTGTTGACGAGAATTGCTGTGCCTGCGTGGCGTGTTGGTGTAGTAAGAATGGACATTTTGGGAGTTTGAACCCACGACCGTTGGATAGGTGGGTTTCGTTAAGGAGGAGAATGTCTACGTTGTGGTCTTGGACGAATTCTAATAGTTCAAGGCGTTTCCGAGAGACACCTTGAGTGTTCAAAAATAGAATTCTGGTGTTAGCCATTGATGTTGAGGAGGGGGAGGATGGTAAGGATAGCGACTACCGCATCCTTTACCTTGGTTTTTCCGTTTGAAATGTTGGAAATGAGGTCGGTGAGTAATTGGGCAATGATCTGGGCCGTGTTGATTTTATGGTTGGGGGGAGAAGGAGACTTTGGAAGCATAGGTGGCGGAAGAAGTGGAAGGAACAAGAGGGGGTTTATGGTTTGTGGCCGGGAGAGAGATTGGTGGTATAGACGGGAAGTCGGATTTAGTGGGGGATTTGATGTGTTTGGACGTTTTGGGCGACGGGTTTCCTTTTTCTGAAGAAGGGCCGGGCATTGGGTGTAGTTGACGGTGTGGGAACCGCTACAGATGGCGCACTTGGGGTCAACTTCCCGGGGTTTAGAGCAGTCTTTGGCGAGGTGGGGTCCAGAGCATTTGACGCACCGAGGTGCGTAGCCTCACAGTGCGTGCTAGAATGGCCGAAGCGTTGGCAGGCATAGTATTGAGCGGGTTTGTAGGATTTATAAGACTCCACTTTAATCGAGATATAGAACAGTGTAGTTTCTTGGAATATGTTTTTATTTTCAGGATTTAGAGGTAATGTAACCAGATGGATCGGGAATTTCCTGACGGAGTTTTGGAACTGGCGTATGCTTTTTACTTCATAGCCCATGCCTGAAAGTTCCTCGGAAATTTCCGATTCGGAGACCTTTTATAATAACCTTTAAGACGCGTGCGTCGGGTAGTGGGAGGGTATGGAATTCGGTGTTGGAAATTGTAAGGTATCGTTGGACGATACGGAACACTTCCACGTCGACGCAGATGAGTTTTATGGAATTACCGTTATGTGATTTAGCCTGGAGTGCTGTTTCGGGTAGGGTAGTCATAAGTTTTTTAAAGGAAGTACAAATAATTTATTAAATAATATCGTGGTAGGATGCCAATGTGGAGCAAGGCCAAATTCAGTTATAATAAATAACTAGACTAGAACTATGTATTTCCGCTGGGAATATGCCTGTCCAGTATGGAACCAATCAAAACATGTTAAATACATATAGGTAGTTACTGCACTTAACGAACCATGCAGAGTAATAACATGATCCTATGTATACAGAAACACACTTATATTACAGAATTTTATGAAAAATAATTACTAAAACGATAATATGATCATTCTAAATTAAGTCGAAAAGGTGAAATCTGAATTGTTGTTTTAAAACCAAAGTTTAATTATGATACCTATGGCTAGATTAGTAAATCATTATTGGAATAGGCATTACAAAATTTAATAAATAGGTACCTAGCTGGTAATTATTTAATTTATTAGAAATCTGGCTTAACGGTCTTGTAAAATAATCTTATCTAAACATGATAGGTTAAACATAACTAGCTTGGTAGAGAAGTAGTAAAAAAAGTATAGGTAGGGTATATTAATGAGTGACAAAAAAAAATTGGAGATTTTAAAACATATAGGTACCTATTTCTAATAAGCAATCAAGTCAAATAAAGTGAAATTTGGTTACCTTAAACAGGTATATGGGTACAGGTGTCTGATGTTTATGCAAAAATATCAGAAGGTAATGGCATATACCACCAACCACCATATTATATTATCTACTGCAGCATTGATTTTTTTTTTTTGACCATACCCACAGTTGAACTAGATTGCAATTAAAAATTAAATTATTCTATGTACTTGCTGCTGAGAATTTTTTATGTATTTCGCTAATAACTAGTTTTGTGAATTCAATTTTTAGCCACTGGAATTTAAATTTGAATTGAAAATTAGTTCAACTAGTAGGCTGGAAACAAATATTATTTTGAAATGAATGGTACAGTGATGTATGTACATCATAATAGTATGGTATATTGCCATGGTATTCTTTTACTGTTATGAATATGCTTTTGTTAAATGAATCTTATAGGTATTGTACGAAGATTGGTATTTTTTAAATTTAACGAGCTTTGATGGAATGGGTCATTTTCTTCCAAAAATCCAATTCCACTTTCCTCTAAAATAAAAATAAATTTCCTTTTCCACCAAAAAATTGATTTATTTATTTTATTTTATATTGATAGGTAATAACTACACTATACTTATTAGGTTTTTACATTGATACTGTACCAAAAACAAAATATTATATAAAAAATACAATTAAAAAAAAATCAAGTAAAATTCGTTTTATTATTATATTATTTTAGAAATTTAGTATATTTATTATTAATCAATAATCGATACTGAATTTTTAAGCATACTTAGATATATGACAAATTATTTGGAAAAAATTTTAACAATTATAAATAATAATTAATTGGAATGTTTTTATTAATTTTTTGTCTTAACTTAATAAATATCTAACAGTGTTTCCAAAAATTTTGAAGGAAAATTAATATGGCCAATAATTTGATGTCCTTATAATATACCTAGCTTATTTTATATTTCAAGTTAAATACTTAAATTTGATGTTTAATACTTTCATTGTTTTATTTTTTTACCTATGGAATGAGATAATTTCTAATTGACATTCTCTCATCCAAGTTCGATTGTCCTGAATTATTATCCCGTGTATCTTCCAATATCCCTTGCCGCCGTACTCGTTGGAGTCCCCTTCTATATAATTTTCTTAACTCTTCCATTATTAGTCTTATGTGAATTGCAAATATTGACCCCTCTTTTTCTCCTTCATAATAGCTTGTTATGTTAGTATTAATTATTATTTTCATACCTATTATTCTATACATGTATCTCATGTTATTACTAATATTTGTTGTCTATCTTAATTAATGTATTTTACCTATTGTTCACCCCGAAATGCAAATAAAAATAAGCAAATTGAAAAAATTTACACTTAAGTTCAAAAGAATACATAACTAAATTAAAAAAAAAAAAACACAAGACCCTAGGATTTTAGAAATATAATATTTAATTGAAAAAATAAATATATATTATATTATTATTTTTATAATATTATATATTATAATATATTAAATATATTTCATACATAAATTATGCTTTAAAAGGTCATATGAAATAATTCAATAACATAATTATTTCGGTGTAAAATGTTCTCATAATTTCGAAATTTTGATTAAAACTTAGTATTTACTATGTTAGTTTTCACTGACTCTGCTCAAAATTGTTTTATTATAATTTAATATAATATTCACTATCACTATCACTATCCTACACAATAAGCTAGTGAACATTTTTCAACAAACTAAATCTTATGAATTCAGATAATTAAATGACCAGGAAAATTAGCATGTTTGAAGAATTTTTCATTACTTGTTTGCTAGGTAATTAAGTTAAAAATAAAATGTTTTCCCTGATTTCTATTAAAAAAAGAACATAGTATTAAGAATATCCTAAAGTTTATTAATAATCGTATTTGTTACTAATCAATATAAAACTAGTCTATTGTTTACAATTCTTATTAAAAACTAGGACTAAGATATACTTCAATATAAACAAATAATTTGTTCCATTGTAAAGAACAAAACTAATAAAAAAAAATTGGAATATTAAATTATTATTTATTAAAATGTAAAATTTTTTAACTGAAATAATGATTATTTTGTCAGTTTATATGAACTTAATTATTTTTATATTTAAAAAAACTGTGAATATTATAATTAATACCTATTGTATGTATAATGAAGATTTAAATTATAATGTGAATGTAAACAGATAAGTAATAACTCTATCCTTAAAACTACTAAATAAAATCCAATACCTTAATTTGAAAAAAAGAGTACACACAATAACTAATACTACTGTACTTATAATTTTTTGTTAAATGAAAAAAGAGAATTGTTATACATAATTAAATTGAAAATTGTCAATACATATAAAAAATATGTATAGTAATTAATAATAAATACGAAAATGTCTGTAAAAATCACTAGAGACTACGGCATGAAAATTTTTTTTATAAAATAGTTTTACTAAATTAAGATATTAAATTATTTTAAACATCAATTTAACGTCTGTTTCCTCGTCTAGCTACTCCACCTCTCCCACCACGACCTCTAACACCACCCCGACCTCTAGTAGGTGTAACTGGAGCAACAGCCACAGATGGCTGTGTTATATCATCTGGCTTTTCTTCAACTGGTGCTACTTCTTCAACGTGTTCAGTCACATCAGACTTGACATCTTTTTCTTGTGGTTCATCAGTAACCATTTCTTCATCATTTTGTTCCGTCTCTAGCTTTATACGCTTCACAGCAGGTTCCTGAAGGTTTTATTGACAAGGTATTATATATATACATATACATACATAAAGATTATTAAATGCATAATTATTTTTATACAAACCTCCAAATTAGTTTCAGGATTTTGAGACTCCAAATCTTCGCTCTCACTTATATTTTCAGATGCTTTGCTTGCAGCTGTGTCAACATCATTTACCTGATGGATACTTCTCTTTTTAGCACCTAAGGTGGCTTCTTTCATTTTAGCCATTGTTGTATAGTTTATATAATGGGCAGCAGTTTGACAGTGAATTGAAACTCGTTGTTCATCCTGAAGGAAACAATTGCACAATCTGCAGACAAATCCTTTTGAAGAGACCAACAATTCTTTTCCTAAATACGACATATATTTATGTTATATATAGTAATTTAAATTTGCAATTGTAAAAAAAAAAAAAAAAAAACAGAATTTAATTGAATAATAAATAGTTAAATTAAATATTTATACCAATTTTTTGATTAAATTTAAAAATCATTTTACCTATGGCAACATTTGGATCATAAGCAATAGTTGAATTGTCTTTGTTAGTAGAACTATCTTCTTTAACTGATTGATCAGCAGCTGCATTTTCTATAATAGATTCTTCTGCTGCAGATACTTCGACATCTTCTTTTTTTTCTTCCGATTCCTTCTCTTCAGTAGAAACATTAGTTTCAGAAACAGAAACATCTTTTTTTTCACGCTTTTCACCACCTTCCAATTCTAATTTTAATTTAGTAGCATCACGGTCACCCAGCATTTCATATTTTTTAGCCACAGGTATCTGATCATGATTGTGCAGTTGTTCTTCTATAAACATAAAATCAACATGTATAATATTTGTAAAATTGTTGCAATATGCCTCTATATCATAACTTCAAACAAGCTATTTTTAGTTAAAAATATAATTATTTACACATAATAATAAATGTATGACCATTGAAATAAAATAACATGACACAAATTACTTGTAATCTAATAATAAATTACTATAGAAAGTTTTAATCATTATTCAAAAATGTATTTTTATGTTATTTTTGCAGATGATAATATACTTGTTAATGATGTTATTTTAATTTAGAACTTTGAAGTATTTAATATTATAATTAAATTGATTAAAAGTAATAATGGTATTATTTAAATGTAATATTAATAAAACGATTCTATTATTTTAATTTATTTCATTTATTATAAAGTTTTTATGAAAGAAATATATTACAAATTTACCTTCAATTTTAATCATGTCAATTAAATCGAACTCATCATCTTTCAAATGCGGATGTTCCAAATTACGCAACTCAGCTACTTTCTAATATCATTTATTATTATGTTCACATTAGTAAAGCAATTTATTTTGAAGTATATATTACATTAGTATGTTACCTTTAAATGTCCTGCAGTAAGCTTGTGCTCATCCATTTCAAGTCGTGTATGGAATAAGGCATCACATAGCTTGCATTCCGGATGTAAAAATTGCTTAAGTTTCTATAAAAGTATAATACAAATTTCACAATAGTTCTTGCCTTAATACGCATTTGAATACATTTTACATACCCTGTGTCTGTCACTTTTACGATGTCCTGTGAGTGGACCATAAAAACGTACATCACACATAGGACAATAACTTCTTAAAAGTGGTTTGGAAGAACTGCCTCCTGAATTTTTATTACCACTGTTTGATTTATGCTTATTATTTGTTACGCGTTCCAAATCAATTTCCCGTTGATTTTCAACAGCTTTTATTTGGTGTCTCATGAAATCAACACGCATTCTATATGCTTCATCTAAATAGGTCATCATTAACTCATGAGGTCTCCCACGAACGTGTTTCTCGAAAGACTAAAATATTAATTAAAATGAATAACTAAACCATTAATTTCACCATGATAAACATACCTCTGAATCCCACATGTGTTTGGAACAAACATGGCAATAAAGGACAGCTGAAGGAACTCCAACATATGATGCTTTTTTGTCAGAATCCAATTGTTCTTTAGTTTTTTCACGCTCATTTTGTCTAAAATAGAAATTTATGATTAATTATATATTATATATATAAATTAATAATATAAATATTGCAATATTATTTTAAATTATTCTATAACAGTTTTCATAAAATTAAAGTATTTATAATATATATAAATGTAATAATAAAATTTAGCATTTATATTAGGTAAAATGTTTAAACAAATTAAATATTCTGAAAATAATATGGTATCATTGAGAACATTTTAAATGTGTATATTGAAAAATTTCTTACGAGTGATAAAAAAATATTTACCCTTTTTTATTTTCATCATTAACTTTAGATTTACGTTTTTCATCTTTTGCACCTCCTTTACGATTTCCACCAGAGAATCTATTGTCACTTCGTCGCTAAAAAATATATTATTTTGACACAATTATCTTATATTTTTGTATATTAATAATTTTATTGAAAAAAAATCAATGATAATTAATAATATTTAATACCCTGTTATCTTTATTGAAACCTCCTGGACCATCTTGTCTTTGACGCATGCCCATATGTGACATCCTAGGACCATTTCCCCAGTTACCGCTTCGATTAGGACCTCCACCAAAACCACTCCCAGACTAAAATTATACATTTATATAAAACAACAGCTATTACAATGTAGTACTGTAATTGTATAAATACTAGAAACTATATAAAATGACTATTTTAAATTTTTTTTTACTTAACATGTCAAAAATTTGATGTTCTTAAATAATGTGTTGCAATAGGCATCAACATAAAATGTATTAGTATATTAACGTTTTAGCTAATTACATTTAAAATGTTAAATTATAAATCAATGGATTCCGTAAGGGGCTACAACACTTGTGATTTTAAAGAGGATGTAAGTATGGCCATTTTTAAAGGGTTCTATATTTCATATTAGTTTGGAAAAATGTAAGACGAAAACGCGTTCATGTACATGCACCAGGTGTGTCACATGAGCTCCTGACGGTGGGCGCTGTTGTTGCTGACCCGGCAATACATTGTTGTATACAGCAAGATTGCTTTGGTGCCGTTACACAACACTGAACACACCACACTCTCCATATACTTTTTGGTATTTAATACTTTTTTTTTAATTTGCCTATACAAACCACTTTAAAAATAGTTCAATACATCCTCTCCTCTTATATGATAATGTAACTATAATATAGACCATATTACAGATTAAAAAAATGTTTTATATGATCAATTGTAATGTAGTTTAATTGACATTTCTTAATATACTATATCTATCAATGTCGTAAAAGTTACTAAATGTATAACAATGCCTAAAAGTTCTAAAGAACTCATAGTTATTAGTTTACAGTTTAACAAGTAACAACAACAAACTGTATTATAACAATTCAGTTACTAATTAGTCATTATAGTTATTGCCTAAGCATTATCCACATCTCCCGTGACACATACATAGAATGTGTATAGCATTATTACTAAATCAATTAAGACTGAACAAGCTATTTTTTTAATTATATACAAATACTATTTTTTTAAAACAAAATTTTAGTTAGTTATTTAAATAAGAATAATGTAAAAATAATTTTTATTTTAAGGGATGAAAATTAAGATTGAACATTGATTAGATTGTGTTTTATACTAAGCCCACTAGGTTTAATAATATGATTATCTATAATTTAAATACCTACTTATAAAGATTCTTAGTAACATATTGAAGTACTTTTTACAATGAATCTAAAAATAGCCCCAAGTGGTAGGAATAAACATTTATTATTTGTAAAGGGCAGGTCAAAATTTTGCCAGTCTTGTAAACCTAAAATGACGCCACTGTCTCAGTAGCGAGAGTAACCCAGCGAAAAGAAATGGTTTCTATATTTACTTTCTCAATCACTTACTCGTCTGATTACTAGGCTAAATACTTAAAAATGTTATAAAATGACATGTCTCCCTACTCTCCATCTCAATTAGGATTCTACCAATTTTTGAATTTACCAATTCCCATCCGTGCTTTTTTGGCCAATTTTAAACATTTACATATTTCAACGAGAAAAAAATCATGGATACTCAAATATACCTATTAAATGTTTGGAACAACAAATTTCAGAAGGTATAGGTATGTATTATTATAGAAGATTATATAAGATACAAAGGACTCGCCATCTCATCAATAATTGTTGTAAATAAGCATTTGATATTTCAAATAATGAATTTAATTATTATTCTCGAAATAGGTACTATTGATATTTAATGGTTTAACCATCTCAAAAATGTAGTGCAAACATTAACAAATGAAATTTTGTGTGTACCTACTATATTTAAAGACGGAATAGTGGGTAAAGAATTTTCAGGTTGAGCATATAGATAATGTACAACATTTTTGTCGTGTAAGAAGATAAAAACATTGAACATTGTGAAATCCACAACTTTAAATCGCTTAAAAATAAGTCTCACAATAAAATAGTATAAAAATCTTAAAATTAAAAATTAAAATATACCAGTCAGAAATTCAATTTTTTAATTTGTCTCCCCTTTTTGCTTTAATTCGTGGTTTTTGGGTATAGGAAAAAATGTTAAAATATCAATAAAAAACACATTATTTCAAATTTGCATATCAATCATAAAAACTATTCTACGGTCAAATCCCAGTCTGTCCTCAAATAATTCTATTTTTTTTATTTATACCTATTCAGGTAGGCAATGAGTATTATAATTATAAATTTAAAGGAAAAAATAAATCACAACCCTAGCATTATAAAAAAAATTAAGGTTGTAACGTATACCTAATATATACACATAAAATGTATAGTGTAAAACTCTTAATTTTATACGGTTATGATACAAAATTAATGTAAACTTTTTATATAGGTACCTATATAACATTTTTTATCATGCTTATTGCATGTTTCGTCTTATCCAATTCAACCACAATAAATATAACATTAAACATGGTATAATAGAAAAATATTATAAAGAAAAAACTCGAGTATTTTAAATTTAATTTGAAAAGGAGTCATTAACAACAAATGCATTTTAATTTTTTGCGAAAAATAAACATTCAGAACTTTTTTTTTTGGCACATAAATTACTTAATAATCCTGCGACCCATAAAATGAATATTAAGTATTACTTATAGTACCTACTATTATTATTACATTACATTAATATTATAATTAGTAATTATTTTAATAGTTTAATTTTTAAAATTTTGTTTTTATTTTATCTTTGTTAGATACCTACATAATATAATATTATGATACCTACCTACCTAATAATATTAATTATTAAATATAAGTTTCTAAGGTATTCTTATTATTCTTTTTTTGGTACATATCTATGGTTTAATTTTCATTTAGTAAGAAAAATACAATTGAAAATTGCAAATAGAAAAACCAATATTATAGGTAGGTATATATATTCTATTTTAATTTAAAATAAATTAAATTGAAACCGCTTGAAACATTCACATTGATCATTAAATTGTATTTACATTTTAATGTTAATATAAAATACTAAAAATGTTTTCATTCATTTTTTTAGGCGCGCGTATAATTATCAGCCCTAAAAAAATGATTTTGGATGACTGAACAAAATTTGATATAATATACCACTTTTTGATTTACATAATATAATGATTACCTATAGTAAGCCTAGGGAAAAGTGAGCTGTGATTGTCATGTTCCAGATAGATAATTTTATCGTTATAAGGGGTTCTCCGTTTGAGACCATTAGGAACAGGTGACGTAATTTTTAAAAATTAATCGATCGTGATGTTTACATGCATATACCTACATTGTATTTTACCATTTTATGAACTCATTGTTATCGTCCCTTTGACATTTTTCCCCACAGAAAAAGAAGTATGTATTCAGGTATATTTCCTGCTGTTCACGGCATCCTCAACCTTCGAGTAGTGTGTTTATGTATGCATTGTATTTGTTGTTTTCGTGTTAGTTATGTGCCTTTTTAACGTTTATATTTTGATTATTAATTTATTATTATTATTTAATAATTATTTATTCATTTTGATTATTTAAGTGTTATATATTTTGTTCAAAATTTAGAACAATACTTTTTTAAATGACATCTTACCAAGATATCCATTCTCAAACGAAAAAGGTAATTTTTAGTGTATACAATTGCTTTAAATTATTGGCTGGTGTCAAAAATAATCCCAACTTTTAAATTTTTTTCGACAACAATAATTCATTGATTTAAAACTAAAAAATAACCGCAAACGATAGAAGTGTAGAACAATTCACAATAAACACATTAACCACGTAAATCAAATGTAAATAAATTCTAAACAATGTTGATAGTGTTCGTTCTTTGTTATTGTCAACAGAATTAATTGTAAAAATTACATATTTAATCAAAATTCTCCACCAGATTATTCTATACCCAAAAACTCATATTTTATTGCTTCTTCCTATACCTAGGTATACATTAAAAAAAATAATTCCTACAAATAATATAGGTACCGAAAATTAATCATGTTATTGAATATAGTTTACTTGCCCACAATCGTTTTTTGAGCGCAATGGTTCATTTTTGTCTTCAAATTAAAAATACTAATATTCACTAGGTACACTGATTGAGGGGGGGGGGAGACTGTGGAATATTTTATTTTGCCCCTACCTACCTAGTGTCGTTTTTCAATATTTTTTTTCAGGACCTAAAATCCAGACCGACATGAAAATGGCCATTTAAGATAATATGATGGAAATTCAAATCGCAGTAACTTCCATTAATTTTCGATTTCCGTACGACACCGAAATACGGAAAAATCAAGCAGCAAACAAACGAGAAATGATGGAAAAACTAGACGTTACAATTACCATTGAGTTGGACGACGTCAGTAACTTGCTAATAATGTTACTGGCCATGGCCAATTGAGCAGGAGGGGGAGGGTGGCCGCCTTGCTGAGATTGTCTCATGGGTCCTCCGGCGCCAGAGCTAGACTGCCAAGGGTTGACGGCGCCAGCACCACCGGTTCGATAACCACCACCGCCGCCACTGTTGTACCGTCCGCTGTAACCGCCGCCACCGCCGCCGCCGCCCCCGCCACCGCCAGCGCCGTAATTGCCAAATCCGCCACCGCCGCCGCCGCCACTTCTTCGGTTGTACGCCATTTCAATGTATCCTCAAAGCGTGTATAACAGCTACGTCAGAAACGTGCACACCGCTAATAAATTCGGCAAACGATCGTTCAAAATCCCGTACGACCGACGTGTCCGGTGTTCCTGTGGTAGATCGACGGGTCCGTGTGCTCGCGGGCTAATCTATTGGATACGAGTAAAGCATTAAATATAAAATAGGCAATAGCAAGCAGCGTCAAGTGTCAAACGTACAATATTACCAACGAATAGACGCCGAGCGAATTATGAACGTGCCGCGAACGCAACACGACAACTATGAACTGCAGATTGGAGGGGAAAAAAAAAAAAACCACGACAATACAGACGCCACCGGAAAATGATGCCGACAAAAAATGGCGACCCCACGCACTGTGCTTGCGGACGAAACGTTGTGTACTTGTGTCGTGTTTATTCCCTACCGGTGTTCGGCGGATCGGTCGATTTCATGGCGTCCCCCCAATCGTCCGCGTCCGCAGTATCTACGTGTATTGAACGCAGGGTAGCCAACACACGCATTTTCGGGGAATATGATATTCAAAGTTTTTAACTCGATGGTGACGCGAGAGGTCATACCAGGTCATACCGTAAAAAAAATGGAAGGGAATTTATTATGTAGGTACCTCGCCGTACAATATACATGTTTTGTTTTAACGAGCAGTGTTGCAGCTGTCACACGCCCGGGATAGTATACACTGATGAACTCGAGTGCCGCGGACGGCAAAATGCCGTGTTTACGTGGCGTCCGGTCCGGTAAATCCGTCGAGAAATAAAAACGCGCAAAATTTGAAAAACGAAATAATTTGTTTTCGCTTCGTGCTATAAATTATAATATCGCAATGTCGCATGGGACGCCACGTAGGGCACACCGTAATCTGCCCCGTCAACAGCAACGTTCAATAATGCTATTTTATCGAATTCGGGGGGGGGGGAGGAGGGGAGGGATACCAGGAAATTCCATGTACGCAATACGCCTTTGTCGTATTTGTATAATTTGTCTCAGGGACGTAACTACCGGGGAGAAATTTGCCCCCCCCCCCAAAGTTCCGTCAGTCGGCCAAATCGTATTATCAGTCATTCGGCTATTCGTGTATAAGGTTCAAAAAACAAAAATAATAGTTGATGATCTTTTTTATTTTTTCGCTTATTTACAGTTTTAAAGAAGTATTTTTATTTTAAAAATTTTATTTTTATTACGAAAAATTGAATTAGTCAGACAAATTAACACTGCCCCCTCCCCACCAAAAAAAAAATTACTTCGCTAAGCCCCTGTCTAGTCTTCGTAGGTTTGTTATAATAGTTAAGATTTAAGAAGATACATTCGTATAATACTATATTACCTATAAAAGTTATGTATACTTACATATTTACAAATTTACAAGTTTGTTTAAAAAAAATTTGATAGGTATAAAATAAAAATCTAACCATTATAAAACATTTTACAAGTAATTTAAAAATAATCTCGTTTTAGTACCATTTTTTATGATTGTGAAAAAAAATTGATGAAACGGATACAAAGAGTAATTTTAGAGTTGAGGTACATATTATATTATAAAATCGATGAAAACAATAATATTTTGGAGTGAACCTCGTTTCGGTTTCTTTAAATTAGTGGTCAAATGGTGGTTTTAAAAGAAATAAAATTTAATTTTTTAAAACTTAAGTTAGGTAAGTTATTTACCACATACATTGTTTTAATTTAAAAAATTACAAAAACCGAAACGAAGTTTGAGACTGCCGGACTGGTGTTTTATCGCCCCGCCAAGATAGGTGCATGAACATTTATCATTCCGTCTCCTAGTAACACCGGGACACCCGTGGGATAGTCCATTATCGTCCCACGTGGGAGTCCCGACAAAATTCCTAAAATATTTTATTTCCCCGTATAGTGTCTCATTACAGTCCCGTGTACCTATATATTATTATTACACAAATATGTAGTATTACCTACATAAACTATAATAATATATATATGGTGACCAGATATAATAATCCAAAAAAAAGTACGTTTTAAAATGTATCCTCCTTTATTACAAAAAAAAAAAAAAAACTCGTCCCCCTTGAGTGGATTGGTCAATGTGTAAATTATTTCACAAGATTTATCATAGCTCATAGGCCATTTCCATCAACACAATTTTTTTTTTTTTTACCTAATTACTCTATTGTTTGTATTTATTTTCCCTAGAAAAAAACGGAATATTTGAAATAATTCCATTACAAGGTCAACTTATTAGGGGTGTATCTTTGATGTGCGTATTTAAGGTTGTCGATTGAAGATAGGGCCCCTAACCCATCACTCGTAAAATAGGCAATTAACTGTAAAAAATATTTGATTCTGCATTAAAAAGATAACATAGGTAATGTGTATTATATAGGTACATATAAAAACATCCGTTTCGCTGCATCCTTCCTCCTATAGATACAGGTCGAATACACTATTGGTGTCTTATTATTAATTATATGATGAAAACATTTTGAAACGTTGAATACACTGAAAATAAATTAATTTTTAAAGGTGAATATACGAATATACGAATAAGTACACAGTAATACAGTGGGTAGGTACATAATAATAATGTACTATAATATTATTATATATCGTAGTTCATACCAAAGTAGCAAAATATTATCTTATTATACTATAATAGACATTAGGTCGAAGCATAAAATATGAAAATAATTAAATCATGTTAAATAATAAACTATATGTATTAACCGGTGATATTTTTAAAAAAGCAGTACAATTTCATATGTAGTTAACAATATTGTTAAGGACACTGGGACGATGCAATAAAAAAGAGTACTGTCCTATGAAAATAAGTACGTCTGGTCACCATAAATATATACCATCGCAAGTACTTATACCTATTACATTAATTAAAATGGACAGATTTTATGAATGAATACATGATATTATTAATACATTTAATTTTTATCACGTATACTCGTATATATTAGTTTTATAATTTCTATTTATATTGTTACCGTATACGGCACATATTATACTTTCACCACATTTATATATAATAAATGTATAAATAAAATTAATTGGACGCCAAAATGGGACAGTACACGGACTCCCAGATGGGTGTCCTTGCGGCGTGCATTCAATCACTATAGAAGGACACTACAAGGTTACCCTGGGGAGTCCTTACTCTCCCGCCAGGGACTCCTATAGGTATCCTCTGGGAATCCCGGTGCTACTAGGGTCACTTGATAATAATATTAGATATAATACCTATATTGAATACTTATCCATACTTAAAACAAAGGCAGTATATAGGATAATATAACAATGTTTACGCTGTGTACTCTATATATGGATAACCCGACACCGGCCACCGGGTATACAAAGCATTCCCGGTTACGTTTTAGCGCAATGTCCATATGTAATATTATTAATAAATCGCATTAAACCTAATATTAAATTTTGCGTTTAATTCTACAACAATGTAGTCAATAAATGGAATAAAAGTGTTAATTATACTAATTAAAATACTAATTTTGATGTCTCAATACCTATGTTATTTCTCATAGTCTGATGTGTACCTACTTACACACTACACGCTCTAGGAATTTTTATTTCTAAATAGGTACCTAACCTATATATGGCTATATATAATAATTCATAGTAATAACTACAGCCCAGGAGGGGAGGGGACGCTAAAGCTCCTTAGCACCCCCATTGGATTGGATCCGCGTCTGATCTCAACCAATGGCAGGGGGAACAAAATAATAATATATTAATAAATTAAGTTGTTTAGTTGAGTAATGCCCATATGCACAGCCCCATATTATGTGATACATAAAGTGACTAACGTGCGTAAATAGTTGGCTCCCCGACATCGTCCGATCGTCTCCAAAATAGTGCCGATAGTCTGCAACTATTTGAAAACAATAATATTTTACGATTTTCAACTTAGGTTATTTATGGTATTCAAATACGTACCTAATTAAATACTTTCAAACACTTTTCGTATCAAGACCGATTACTTCAGTGCTGTGATAAGTTTTAATGTTACAATAACACAATGTGTGTTGTTTTGAATTGTGTATAATTTAATATGTATATACACAATTCGCAATAGTATGATACTACGATACGTGTTAATTTTTTTTAGCTCCATGTCTCACCCACCACCTCGAAATTTCGACACCAAAAAAAATTTCATTCGTTTGTGGTTCGTTTATGTACGTTTGTGATTTTAGTCCCATCGTTTGTGTTTAATAGCTGTTCGAAAGTCATTGAAATTTAAAAAAGGGGAACCAACTACATGACATCCTCCCATATCGAAATTTTTAACTTTTTTTTATCACATTCGAATGTTCTACTACATTAGTACAGGTTCGTTTTCGTTAATGCTGCCCCCATTTTTAAGTTGTTTATTGTTTTTTTAATTTGGGGGGAGGCATCTGAAAGGCAGAAATTCTGTTTAATACCTGCGTCTATTTTATTTTACGTACAATTTTTTTTTATTGTTATAAATAATTTACTATTCCCGCTTATTTTAAGTGTATAAAGTTTCAATTCATCAATACAGTAGGTACTTATTTAAACACAATTTTAAAACCATTTTTTTTTTATATTATATATATATATATATATATACTTATATTATATTTGATTCAAATTATTCAAAATACAAGAAGGCACCACTCACCCGATTTATAAGGGGTTTTGTGTAGGCAAGTTTTATGATATTTAAAGAAAAAGGAAAATAAAAGAAATTAAGAATATTTAAATATGTATTAATAGTAATTTAAAAATAGACCTATGGCAGTACCATTTTTATTGTTGTGCAATAAAGATATAAAAAACATGATTATGGATATCAAATGCCTTGTAACTAAAGAATTTTAAATCAAATCATACCACCGTTTTAAAGATGAGAAGTTGAATGATGCTTTGCAAGAAGCCAATTTTTATAAATAGTATAATAAATTAAGTATATAGCATAGCAAAAGGCGCAAAAAATTAGCAGTCGCCATGGTGTGCCTTAATATATAGTATCTCTTAGAATTAGAACAGGCATGCTAAACATGCGGAAAATTAAAAGAAAATAACAAACAGCGAAAACAAAAATATATAATTCTCATGTAGTGTTTTAATAAATTTATATCAATAAATTTGACAAAATCCTGTTAACATTTTGTAGGTATTTTCAAGATACACACGCCTCCAAAAATAGTTCGGGACTGCTGGGAAAACAGATTAACGACACGCTTTCTGGTGGATAAATTTCTAGTTATTCTAAGCGGGTAATATATTATTATTTTCTTGTACTGGTTGTGCATTTGCGAAGTTGCGATCCAATGTAATTTTATTACGATTTACTATTTTTATTATATACTATGGCACAACAAATAAAAATATGTAATAAAAACAAAAATATAATAGTAAACATTAGGTAATAAACAGTTTTTAAATTATATAACACATCTTTTGACATTTTTTAAATATATTGCTTAAAATAATCTACTAAAAAGAGAAAAAGCATTGAAATAGACAGTGTTGTAAAGTATTTGAATACAAGTATTTAAATAATTTTTGTGTATTTAAAAATTATTTTAAATAGGTACAACTTTTTTGTATTTTTGCAAAAATTTAAATACTTTAATTTAATAAAATTACTTTTGAATTGAAATGAAAATTGGACAATAAAAATGAGCAAAATGACTGACTGACACAAATGTTGAAATAACTATGTAAATATCAAATTTTATTAAAATTAGTTAGGTTTTATTTAAAAATTGACTGAAAGGAAATACTTACAAAGAAATATGCCTAAAACAATATTTATGATATTATTATAATATCTCTGTTATATTTTATCGCATAAACTTAGTTTTAGTGTAATTTTAATATGTAATTACTTAAACATATTAAAAAAACATTTTTCTAGCTTGGTGGGGCAGAACTTTGTTATTTTATTTTACTTTAAATTAAACAATATACCTATTACATGAAATATATTTACAATCATTTGTTTTTGTAACAAGTACACAATAACTTTCAGTTGGAAGTTCATTGAAAGAAATACATATGTAGTATCGAAACCATTCGCAACTTCATAAGCTTGTAAATGTTCGCCAAAATATATAGGTAGTTTCAAAATTTTTACCAATTAAAAATGGAATGAAACTATCACATCTAAATTAAAAAAATGTATATATATATATATATATATATAATTTTAGAAAATATTGGCATATTTTCAATATTTATTATTACCGTCATATTTTTTGTATTATATATCGGGTACCTTTTATATTAGGTAACCGGCCAAGATACAAATTTTTGCAAAACTCAAATTTATGTTTGGATTATTGATTTAAGTTTTTATATTATTTAGTATATTACTAGTTAATTCAATGATTTTTTCTTCATCTAATGTATTAAGTAGTAGTACATTCGACTTGGAAAGTAAAAGGTAAGCAAGTCTAAGTTGATGATTAATACT
This sequence comes from Pemphigus obesinymphae, assembly GCA_025469235.1. Taxonomy (NCBI): domain Eukaryota; kingdom Metazoa; phylum Arthropoda; class Insecta; order Hemiptera; family Aphididae; genus Pemphigus; species Pemphigus obesinymphae. The sequence continues at coordinate 6,022 of JAIPRL010000738.1, read as the reverse complement.
TAATGTATAGCATATTTTTTCTACTTGATATAGCGTTCGCTATTAATTTGGAGTCTCTATGTTTTGATTTATATCCCATTGACCATAAATGGTACATTGGGCATACTCTCTGCATTGTGTATATATAGTAAATGGTGATCTTTAGATTTAAGATTTGTTTAAACAATTTTAAATATAGTTGGTGATGTTCTGTAATTAAAGTTTCGAAAAGAAATATGCATTCAGTTTGAATAGATTTAGAAGTTATTATATCAATTATTTTATTTAGTAAGATATAAAGTAACCAGATTTCTGAATTAATAGATATTAAATATCCAATCATAATGTCTAAATGTCGACTAAAACAAAGTATTTCACTCTCAGATATTTTAATTTTTTTTTTTCTTAAATGATCAATAGATATTAATTGTGTTTTATTCTGTACTTCACAATTGGACCATAATTAAAATACTGAATACGATTATTTAACGTTTCCAACGAAAAATACTTTAAATTTATAATAAAATTAAATACAATTTCAGAAATATCATATAAACACAAACTTTCCAATATGTCATGCATTATATCAACCGAGTAATTATGAACTTTGTGAAAATTTTCAACTTCATTCCAAAAACATGTCTCATTAATACCAGTCAATGACAAATGATTAATAACTAAATCTTGAGAATAATTATTTTCATTTCTTAATTTAATGAGATTTTGTATTATAGAATAATTACATTTAAATTTAGAGCATTTGCAGAATCTACAGGGAAATCTGGCCCTAAAACTCTAACTTAAACCAAGAATAGAATGAAGGCAAAGGTTGTCCCCAAGAATTAAAGCCAAGGAAAAATAAATTGTATAATTATTGTTTTCTATTTGAATGTTTATACCATTACTTTGTAAAAAATTGATATCAGAAATTAATTCTTTAAAAATATTTTGGTTCCCTAGTTTTTTTCTATCAACGGAGTTAAATAATAGTGCGAAAAATACATAATTTAAAGAAGAACTAAACTTTGAAGGAAAGCATGAGCCAAATGAAATATATACAACTCCTATTTTTTTTTTTTTTACCAACATGGGATCCTAATAAAAATATAAAAATAATGGTATTACAAGTCTATTAGGATATTTACTACATTTTTCTTTCCAACTTTTACTCTGTAAATAACTGCAAATAATATCTCCTTTCATTGATTTTAACTCTTCAAAATATTTTAGAACAGTTATTAATACATTATAGATTGTTCAAAAAATGCTTTAAAAACTATTCTTAATGGAATAAAATATACATTTATTTTAACAGTATCAACCTCTGTAATTTCATTTCGTATTCTATTTCCAACTAAAATTTTAATGAATTTAAACGTAAATATTCAGTTCCAAGATTTTTAAAAGGATTTTTTACAACATCAAATATGGCTTTATAATAAATTATATAATTAATTAATTTATATATATATATTTTATATTCTTTAATAGTAAAATATAATATACTACATATAAATTGTTGTTATTTTAAATTCTGGAGTAGCAAGGAATCTATTGGTTTTACAATGATGTGTTTTATTTATTTATTTTTGTATGTATACACTTTTTCGAGTAGAAGGAATTGAGTAAGAGTTTTAGAATAAAGAAGTGTTTTGATGGAAAATTAGTTTTAGTTGGTATATGAAAGAAGGTTTTTTGTGATTCTCCCAGTAGGCAGTGTTCTCAAATGTAAAGAAAAACTACCCTTTTATGTATAAATGTATAGGATGTAATAAAATAACAAATAAAGTTGTCATGCTTACGTATATTCCTATATGGCTGTATAATATATTCTATATGAAATCTTAGATTATAGTATATACTATATATATACTACATATTATAACATACCTAAAGTATATCCTTATATAGCTATATTATACCTTATATATATTATTTTGAATAATATTAAATATATAATAATACAATTCACTGAAGCTTAAAATTAAAATACACAAATATAATTTTATTGAAAGAAGTGATTTATCATTATTTTAAAATTTAATATATCCATCACTAATCAATACAATATGTACATACCTATTCTCATTATAAATATTTAAAAAATGTTATTAAAATTGAAATATGAGCACTGAAAATGGTCAAATTTTTTTTTGGTATATTGATAGACTTTACAAGGGTATTATACCTATTGTATAAAATTGTTTAAAGCCTATAAGGGAGGGTATATGTGTTATTTCACACTCCCCCCCTAGAGAGAAATTTAAAGTACACCAATGATACTACTTATATAATATGATTTGTAGACTATACTAAACCAAAATTATCATGTGCTACTAGTAGGTATTTTATATCGTGTCATAAAATTAAAATCTTTAATAAAATCTAAATAAATTACGTAGTAACTATGAACCACATAATATTTTGTTCAATGATTTCTGTACAATAATATCAAAACACCGCAATCAATTATTAAACAAATCATTAAAAGGTAGTAAATGACTATTATATTTTATAGTATTTTCGTAGTTTGTGAACTGAGAACGAATTATTAATTTTTTTTTTTATTAAGAGGACGTTAGGTACACCGTTGATTTTAAGTGGTAAAAACAAACGAAATTTTAGAGTTTTAATACCTAAATTAAAATTGATACAAACCAACATTTGGGAGATGATTTCATAGGTGTTATAATATTAATTAGGAAAAAAAATAATTTTTTTTTAAATTCAATATTGTGCTATATAGTAAGAGATGGATAAAAATTAAAAACTCTATGAGATTGTCTCTGAAATGTTTGTACCTATCTATCAATTTACTAATGGGTGTTTTAACTTTAAAATCACTTGGAGACAACAATGAAAAATGGTACTGATACATTTTTAAATTGTCGAATTTTTATTTTTCTTAAAATTTCATATACATTTTCTATACAAAACTCCTTAAAAAGCGGGTGTGTGGCTTCAACACCGACTTGAAAATCAACCTAAAAGCCTGATAAAACTGTGGGACTTTAGGTAGTCGGATTTCAATTCTGAAAACTAGTTTCAATTCATTAATTTGTCTACTATAGGAATTGTTAGAGGTGTTTTGTTTTATTAATAGTGCTATTAATGGTTGGTCTACTGAACAAAAAATAACTTTATTATGTATTTATCTCAAAGACACTGCATAAACTTTTCTAGAAAATTTCGAAAGAAATAATCAAATTGCTACTTGGAAAAATATAGAAAAGGTCTTTCGTTTAAAATTCGAACATCCAGAACAAAAACATATGCTTAAAATAATTTTAGAAAAAAGGAATCAATTACCTAACGAGTTCATAGCTTCATATATAAACGATGTGGAAAAATGATGCAACCAAATAGACTCGAATATGTCACAAACAGAAATCAAGTATAATGTAATTAAAGTTTTAAAACCAGAAATTGCTAGGCTTATAGGAATTCTAGACAATAATAACTGACAAGATTTAAGAAAGAATATCAAAAAATATGAATGCATTGAATATATGATAAATAGTAAAACACCACAATATCCAAACGCAATAAAATCTCAAATAACTAGAGAACACATTAACATAATAAATGAAAATAAAACACAAAATCAACTTTGACAATTATCATCAAAAATTTCAAATTTAGAATCAATATTAAGAAATATGAATTTGAATCAAAATTATAATGACAATTTGCATGCTAATAATACAAATAATTACAAAAACAATAATATATTTTCAGAATTAAGCTCAAACCAAAGTCCTCAATATAACAATAATACTCAATTAAACAATTTTTAAAATTGCCAAAATCAAAATAATTTCAGTAGGTAATTACAATGAAAAACCAATTTATCACAATTTCAAATATAGAACACAATGCGAACATTGTCATAAATATAATCATTTTAAAGTAAAGAATGTAAATGGAAATTAACATAAAAATTGGTTTTTGCAACAAAAGATACCATATTTCAGAAATTTGCTATTCAAAAAGTAAATTTACTAATCAAAAATTTGTAAATAGGTCAAATGCACAAAATAAAATTTCGCATTACTTTACTACTTATATACAAATACCACATGCAATTCAAATTCTTTCCCAACAACACAAGCAAGTGCTATAAATTCAAATACCAAAACTATATTCAATGAATTTCCAAAAAAAACTAAGAACTTTGATACTTTTAATAATCAAAAAGTAAAATTGACAAAAATAATTGAAGACAATATCAACATATTGGGAACCACCCCTGAATATTTAATTGTTCAATGCATTTCTGTTAATTTAAAGCTTCATAGAATATTATCCAATAAAAGTACACAAAAATATGGAAATATGTCATTCATCCTTGAAAATCTAAAATTAATTCCAGGTGAAATAACTACAAAAAATACCGAACATAGAATAATACATTATTTAATTACTAAAGAGAAGTATAATTCATCTATTTCATATTTAGACATTTATAAAAATCTATATAACATAAAAAGATTAACATAACTCAAAATATTAAAAACATACATAATTATGTAAAGAAATTACAAACTATAAATACAATTAATATCATAGTTAAAGAACGAACACGTGGAAATTTAGGAACACAAAGAAATCATATATATGTTTCTAAAAAAGTAATCGATCTAAATAAAACATATTCATATAATATACTAATCATATTAGAACCAAATTTTGGTGTCATATATTTTAAAAGATTGACATGGGAACGAAAATTTAATACAATATATCAAAATAATATAAATATAAAATATTATAAAAATTCCAATATACACTGCCAGGATACCTAAATTAAAGCTAACTAAACATCTAAATTTTATCATAAAACTAAAGCAGGCGAAGAAAAAAAATGTATAAAAGGTCTGTCCACAGAGAAAATTGCATATGAAAAATATGTAAGTAATAGAATCTAAATATTATATTATATTGATAAATAAAAATAAAATATTACTAGATAAAAACGTTAATAAATACATGAAAATAAATATAATATCAAATCAACAAAATATTATATTTCTTATAACATGTTACATATTGAATATTTTAAAACTTATATTTGAACATCTAATGTCACCCAAATACAAAAAATCATTTAAAATATATAATATATTGACATATCAAATTCCAATTTGAAATTCTAATTCTAATACCATCTATATTATACTATACAAAAAACTACTTTTACCAAAACAAAATGTGGACAACACAAATTATAATACCAGAACATTTAATTCAAAACGTAATATCATCCCATTAGGTATATACCTCCATTAACACGTCATATAATTATAACTAAAATAATAATATTCATACAATATTTACATTATTATAAACTTTACAATTTACCTAACATGTAAAAAAAGATACATTACATTTCGATAAAAATACATTTTATATTATAATAAATAATTCAAATAAATGTATTATTAATTAATATAATTTATTATTAAAAATAATTCAAATTAATTAATTGTTATTTTCAAATATAATTCCCACAATGTCATATTACTACGAAATATATAACAATATACATACACATATATTTCTCGAAATCCTATCCTATTTGCATATAGCACAAATACATCACTTAAAACAATAACCAACAAAAACTCTATAATGCATAAAAATTACATCTTACACCTATAAAAATTAAGATTTTATAACTAAAATACTTATATTTAATAGAATAAATTTTAATATGTAAAGACGAAACACAATTTTAGAAGATTTTTGCACTATTTAAAAATAAATTGCTACATACAAAAATCGAAGTAGGTATATAATATAAAATTTAAATATATAAATTTTTTATAATAATAAAAAAAAAGCCGGTCAGTAGGTTGTGGAAGCACTTCGCTCGTCGGGTGTCAGTATTGGTGGATGCACTTCGCTACTGGGCAAGGTACTTTTGGTGGATGTATTGAATTTGAAAGCAATGATAAATCATTGCATTCAATAAAACGATTCTGAGCGTAGCTTCGGTGTAGTATACATAACTCATATCATTTTTTTTTGTAGGGATCGATCG